>PVIH01013016.1:0-60574 GCA_004025045.1 Sigmodon hispidus | reverse complement strand
AAAAAAAAAAAAAAAAAAAAAAAAAAAAAAAAAAAAAAAAAAAAAAAAAAAAAAAGATTAGAAAGTTGGTATAGGGTGTCTAACATTACATGATTTGAATCACATTCAACCTCTGAGTACAATTCTTACAAGGTTCTTTTTAACATTTTAGTAATGCCTGTGACTGTTCAAAATAAGGTGCAGTTGAATTCTCAGAGCTAAAGAGGATATTGATACTACCTCTGAGTCTAAGAGAGCACTGTGGAACAGGGATCAGAAAGAATGTGAGTCACATAAGAGAAACAGTGACTTTAAGATGCTGCCACTTGGGCATGAAATAATCATCACAATACTGAATGAATAATAGTCTTAGTAGCCTGCACTATGTCTGTTTATGACTGCCTATCAACTATTAGTCATAGATGCTGGAAGGGTACATGGCACTACCCAGCCATGCTGAAATGCTGAATGTATTCCTGGGGACTTGGGCAGTTATTATTTTCAGATGGGTACCTACAAGCCACTTTATCAGTCTCCAATGGCTATCTTCAAAACCAAGGTCACTGGGACTGTAAAATAGGACAAAAAGACACAAAGATAAAAAATAGATTTGCATGAAGGATGGTGTTGGAAGAGGTAGAAACTCAGAGAAGTTAGTATATAAGAGTAATCAGAATTATGTACATAAAATTATATATATGATCTTTGCATATATTATTCATACATATAAAATCCCACATATGTAAAAGTGTCAAAGAAAAGTGAAATGTTTTTCTAAAAAGGGTACAAATATATGGCGTGTATTTCAGCTTTAAAACTGTTCTTTGAAGTCCATATTCTATAATTGCTACAACTTAGGTATTTCATATGTATCAGGAGCCCAAATGAATCTTATTTTTTTCTTTTAATTCCAACCTTCTCTCCATAATATTTATGTAATAGTTTGAATTTTACTCTACTTATGAAATTTCATAGCAATAGCATAAATCTGGAACACATACATTATTTAAAAGATAATAAAACCTTCACATTTCCTTCTGACAGCCTGTGTCAAGTATTTTTGATATTCAGCTTGCTAATTTAAATTTTGTCCCACACATTTCTTTATTAGCTAGTCTTTTGTCTAGTACCCCAAGAAGTATTTCTTTCAATTTATTGTTGAACAGATTTTTTTTTAAGGTATGGTATTTCAGGTCTCCTAATGTTCAGTATTGCAAATCAGGAAAAATTGCCTGTCTGAGGTCAGTTGAGGATAGAGAAAGAACAGGCATGCTTTTTTAATTATGCCACATTTCAGACCACCACAAAATGTACATTAATTCATGTCTATCAATCCTCTGTCTTCTAATGGGTGTACCTCTTTTTCTAATTTCCCCTGTTCTCATAACCACCATGCTTCAGTTTTAAAAGTTAGTGACAATATAAAAGTTTCTACTCCTCAGCACTATGTAGAATAATGGATGTTAAAATGTCAATCTGGAGATTTTAAAATTACTTTACATACTCCCCATCTTTGACTATCTCAACCCGCCATTGTCAGCACCAACACCAGAAATGACATGCAAAGCCACAATTACGTGCCTGTGTTCACTTGTTGCCTTTCTAAGCATAAAAGACAAAGTCTCATTTTGTATTCAATGAAGACCTTGTTCTCTGGTAAAGTAAAAGTTATCTGAATCAGCCTCTTCCTAAGTGTCTCAAAGATCCCTCGTGGTAATTACTGCTCCATCACAGCTGTCAGCCTTTTATTCCAGGTGAGTCACATTTAGGTATTGTTACTCAGATCTGCATTTACTGGCATTCATTTGACTGATCCAGCCCTCTGCTCACTTTATATCTACTTATTCTACAAGAAAAATGTTAACATGAAAATCTAAAGTAAAAAATTGTACTTAATTAAAAATTAGTGTACAATTTATTATTTATGAAATCATTTTTTTCAGTGTGCTCATGGTAATTTTCTATCAAAACTCAATAAATTCAGAAAACTGACAATTTCTTGTTTTTAGACTTTGAATTAATACTTTAAAATAAAATATATGATAAGCACTAACATTTAAAGTCAAATTAAGTGGCATTCAATAATAGGTTTGTGAATTTTTACATAAAATTGATTGTCTGCTTCTAAGAAAGATATCCATGACTAGACCAATAAATAACTCATGTTTACTCTTTGAAATCAAAATGCCTATACTTATGTTTAATTTTAATATTTAAATAACCTTTGACCTTACCTTAAAATTTCAGACATACAAGATGTATACAAGCACACATACAAGTGTAGGAAGATATTTCAGTTCAGATTTTATTTTTGTAACTTCTGCATTAGTGACCAAGGAGAAAGTTCAGTGAAGAGTATAACAGTGTGAAAAGAGAGCTTGAAGGAATGAAATACTGATTTTGGTCATATTTGAAAGAGACATATGTTTTCAAACTTTCAACAGACTCCTCTCTTAACCCGAGAAAACATGTGAATAGAATAAGAATATGATTGCCAATTCTTGTTTGATTTAAACTTATTCTTTGGCTTTGTTTTTTATTTGGTAAGAGTAGCTAACATGTTTTGATTTCACTCTAATGTTGTATCCCTCACAGACACCCAAGCAGAAGGAATCATAGGCTGTTCCTCTGGCACCAAGAACTACTCACTAGGGCATGCATTTTTGAAATTATTGCTAAAGTTCTGTCTTTTTATATTTAATTAAGAACTAAAAAATGGTCTTGAGAGATGGCTCAGTGGATAAGAACATTTGCTGTTTTAAAAAAGAGAAATTAAGTTTGATTCCCTATGACCTACAAGGTACAGATCTATGTGCCCATAGCATCATCACTGAGGAGTAGAGACAAGCTGATACAGGAACTTGTTTGCCATCTAGACTAGATGAAATAGCAAGCTTCAGTCTCAGTATGATACTCTATCTCAAAATATAAAGTTGAGAATGGTAGAGGAAGACGTTAGTGTCCTCTTCTGGTTGCTGAATGTAAACTGTACGCATAATGTATATAACACACACACAAACACACATGTGCATACACAGAGAGACATACACAAACCATGTTATAAGTATTCATGTTGTAAGTAGACTCCTGAATGTTCTAAATATTCAATGTGCTTTTAATTTTATAGGGGATCAGAATTAATATATTATCTTAAGTCTCAGAAGAGAATATGGGGGGCACACAGTCTCAATTTCCAGAGTGAATATGACAGCTAGCAAGAGTCTATGACTACAACTCTAAGTGATTCAATATCTTTTTCTGACTTCTACAAATAATACTCATGGTCTCAGACACACAGGCAGGCAAGGTGTCAATATACGTATAATAATAATAAATATATATGATGGGTCTCTGTATTTTTGAAGAGTGTTGGAGCTATTAAAAATTAAGGAGATCTTTGAAATTAGACTAAATGCAATTTTCATCGTGACACCAACACAAGTTTATGGGGAATGGTGCAGAATGTTGCGATTTGTATGAAGAATGTCCTGCATAAGCTTACATATGTGAATATTTGGGTCCCAGTCAGTTTCACTATTAAGGAAGATTGTGAATTGTCTTCCATCAGGGACAGCAAACCACAATAAACAACATTTTACCTAAGTTACTAAATACTCTATCACATTTTAAATTTTAAACTTTGGATCAAGAAACATTTCCTATTTCTCCAAAGTATATCTTCTAGAACTTTCTTCAATGAGAGTTGAAGTTGTTAGTGGTACGTTCCTAGTTGTTTTCTTAAAGCTGTAATTTTTCCCACTCTGTATTGATGGCATATTTTTCATCTGAAATATTTTATTTTATTGAAGCTCTGTACACTTAATATAGTTTCAGTTTTGTATTTAAAAGTTAAAGCCTATTATTTCTTTCTCTATATATTTTTCTTTCTTTATATTTTCAGTTTATTAATGAAAAAACCATTTTCATCTTTCTTGAAATTCAGTAGGATCTGTCTAGTAGAATTAACATCTTCCTTACACATTGAGCAATACTCATCTACAAGCTGTAAATAACCCCGATTCCTTCCTGTGCTTTCTCACTTTACTTTCTGTAACTGCACTTGAATCTACATTAGACCTTTTTTTTTAACTTTAAGTTTTCTAAATTTATATGCATATTCTGTCTAGTTTTGTCTTTTCATTATTGCTGCACAGACAATTTTACTTATATCTTCTAGTTTACTTATTCTTTAAAAATGTTTTTAATTTAAATGTAATTGTATTACTTTCTCTAGCTTATCTCTATCTAGCTCCTTCCATAGTCTATCCTAGTCTCTCATTGATAGCCTTTTCTTTGATTATTATTGTTCTACATTAGTGTGTGTGTGTGTGTGTGTGTGTGTGTGTAGTGTATGTGTGTAGAATAACTTTCTAAGTCCATTATTGTTGTTTTGTGAATATAATTTCAGAACCTATCACTTTGCATTGGACAGCCAATAAGGAGTCTCATTTATTCCCAGGGGAAACCAATTAGCCTTCTCCGAGTAGTCATTAGTTTCTTGTAGTTCTTAGTGCATGGGTGGGACCCTGAGAAACATGTTTCCTCCCATTTTAACATGTCTATTGATACTGCCCTTGTTCTGATCTGGTTTATGCAGCCATGTATAGAACATACTGTCTCAAAGCAGACTTCCAGTTGCACTGGCCCTTATAATCATTTTGTCCCCTTTTCTGCAGTGTGCCCTTAGCAATAGATACAAGGTCTATCATAAAGATGTATCTGTTGAGACTGAATTTACAATATCTTCCTGATCTCTTTGTTGTGTCCAGTTATGTTTTAGAGATGTTCTTCATTTGCTATAAGAAGAGACTACTTTGATGGTGTTTGCTACTCTAATCTGTGGGCATACGGTTAGGATTCACAATGTAATAAGTAACTATGCTAGTCCAGCAACATGGCACTAGTAGATTCTAAGATCCATGACCTCACTACATTCAAGAAGCTGGCTAAGTTTTCAGTAATAGGCAAGGTTTTCCTCTTGTTGAGTGGACTTAAGTGCAACTACATAGTTGCTGATTTTCACTGATATATGAATACTGTTTCTTTCATTTATATTCATATTTTTTATGTTGGTCATTGTCATGATTCATAGATGATATAGCTGAATTTACTCCCTAATTATTTTGAATAGTATTTTCTCATATCATGAAATATAGGAAAGAGGCTTTTAGGTAAGATCTAGCTCCAATCCTAGTTCTGTATTACAAATTTGTATTCAATATAAGCACATCTCCAACCCCTGAAATGCAACAGGAGACTTCATAGATAATCTATATCATTCTGGGGATCACTTGAACTATGTTCATTAGACAGTCTAAAAGAGATATTTTGCACCTTGTACTGGAGTTTTGGTTAATTCCTGCATAGCTAATGGCCATTCAGCTTTATAGACCAATTAGTTTTTCTAAAGAGGCAAAGAAACACAGCTTCACAGTATTAAAGAACATACCAGAACATAAAACATAAAAGAATGCAAATCCTCAGCATAAACAAATCTAATACATCTTAAAAGAAAATTCCACATTTCCTCCATTTTACCTAAATAAAAACAAAAGGATTTAACTTTAACTTAGTAAGTCTATATACAACAAAACAGTAATCAAGTAATCAAGCAGTAATTACATTTACAATATTTAGTCCATTTGTATTTAACAAATTCAGAGAAAATAGTCTACTATCTATCATGTCTTAATGATTCTAAAGTTTTATACCTAATTTACTTTTGTCATAAGTAAGAAAAACTGTAATTCTAATTATTTAGAATTTGACTCCATCAAAGACTCCAGGAGGTTGTAATATCACCTCACAACAGAGACATTTGGCTGCCTGTACAGTCACACAAATTTTCTCTGCAATTATGGGACATTCATCTTCATCCTGCAGTCCTAGAGTATCTAATAGATTCTTATATGAAGCAGGAACTTTGAAGAATCATCACATCTTGTTTTGTTCAGGATCTACTTTCCTTTGTGTTCTGAAAAATGTTTGTCAGACTCTTATATGCAGCAGGAACTTTGAAGGGCTGTCCTTCCTTGTCTTGACAAAGTTTATCAGTCACTTTTCTGTGGGTTCTGAATGTCCACCTTATACAATCCACTGTCTACAGTCAAGACAAAGCCGTTTTTTGCCAAATCACTATTCTAATCTTGACATATAGAACTCAAACTCCATATGGAGTTTCTTTAATGCTCATCATCTTTTTATTAAGTAAATTGGTGCTGCCAGGAACAGATGTGTCTTATTGTCATATAAAATGTTAGGTTATTTGATATGTTAAAGGCCATATTCTGAAGATCTTTGACGTGCTTGAAAATCATCTCTCTAAAGTATTTCTGTTTAATCTTGAAAACATACCTAATGTGGCTACCAGATTGTTATCGATCAACTACTAACCTTATTTCCTAATTATATATTGCATTTTAAATCAGCTGCAAAAGTACAATACCTCAAAAAGAGTGTGTATATATACATATACATAATATAACAAAAATAACTTTAAATTTGTATCTATACCAAATTTCACACTAACGTAAAGTATTTGAGATTAGTATTTCCCTTTTTATACTATGTTTATATTTCCTAAATGATAACATACATCTATAACGCACCAGATAACCAGACTACTCTATTTGGAATGTGGGCCAAATGTTCTTTAGATTGCATCAAGCTATCTCTGGGTAGAGACATCTTTAGAAAAACCTGAGAAAAATTGAGATAATGGCCACATCCTGGAAAGACCATCTATAACCTTTGTTTGTAGATATCACCTGTGAAGATTCAAGCATTCTTCTCTAATCAAACCTGATCCATATCAATCCTAAGGAATGCACAACCTCTTGTACCCTGTGGGAACAAATGCAAAACCTCTTACCAATGCTTCTTTCCAGTTCCATTTTACAAATACATTCTTGATCTCCCTTTTTAAAGTTAAGGCATTTCAAAAGTATATAGGCTGGTTTATTTCCATAGTCTGTCTTTCAGTTCCAGGTCTCTTAGCAGCTATTCTTTGCTTACCAGTAATCAAAAAGTTTAAAATCAATACAGCAACATCTAGGATTCATAATTCCTTCATATTTCCCCATCTTATGTGACATTTCTTTTATATTACTTTTACTCTCACATTAAAAACTTTAATTATAAATTCTTTCTATGATATTCTATAACATTTTTCTTATCATTCTTAAGCCTACACAATTGTTAAATACATTAGAACATTTTAGAAATACTTTTTTTCTGTCTAGACTTTTAGTGCATATTTTAGTGCATATTTCTAGTCTTTTTTTTACCATCTGAACAAACTTTAAACTGCTAAGCTCCAGCTAAGACCTCAACAAGGCTTCATTGGCTGACTCCACTCACTACTAGGTTCTTTAAGAATCAAATCTAAAGCTTGTGGCCAGATTAGAGTTGTGTGAAAAGGAACTGCATTTAACATTTCTAACTTTTCTACCCTGCATTGTAGCAGGCATTTGTACTTAGTTGTTGTTTTCTATTTAGTGTGAAAATGGATGTTTAAGTGTTCTGCTGTATTACAAAGACTTTTAATGGAGCTGTATCCTTTTTTTCCACAGCTTTCTCAGGCCCTAAGGATATTTGATCTCTGTATTGATTACCAAAACATAATTGGTTTCTTTGTTTGTTTAATCTTTTAATTTTTAACCTAGACACTAAAAAATCACATGGAGGCTTATTCTTACTTATAAATGCCTTAGCTTGGCTTATTCCTAATTGGCTTTTCTTAACTTAAATTATCCTATCTATCATTTGACTCTGGGCTTTTATATTTCTCTATTCTATATACCTTTCTTGATTTCTTACTCTGTGGCTTGCTGTGTAGCTGGGTGGCTGGCCATAGATGTCCTCCTCCCTTTCTTATTTTACTCTCCAATTTCTCTTCCTCCTGTTTGTTCTCTCTACTTGCCAGACTCAACTGTTCATTCCTGTTATCTTGCTATTGATCATTCAATCTTTATTAGACCAATCTGATATTTTAGACAGGCAAGTTTACATAGCTACACAGAGTTAAACAAATGCAACATAAGAGAATACAATTTCACAGTATAAAGAAATATAACACATTTAAAATAATATTTCACAGTATTGCTCCACATGAGTTTGTTGACCTAAGACAGATCTGTAGAGTTAGCATCATGAAGATATTGTGACTTCCTGTTGATGTTCAAACAAGTGGTCCCTCATAGTTTGAGTCATTTTTATTTATACAATTTCAGTGATTTGAATGAGTAATTTTAAACAACCATCTCTTACTTTCCAAGTTTCTAAAAACAGTTACAATAATTACCAGTTTGTTCTTTGCATTTTTCCCCTGTAGTATCCCAGCATTTCTACTGGTAGTCATTACCTATTTGATCTATGTCTGTATTGTTAGAATCATAAGCAGTTGTGCCAGCTACAAAAGAACTTTTCTAGCTAAGCACACCTACAGGTAGAACAGTGTGCCCAGTTGGCAGCACATTCAGTGACAACATCATGCTGCTGAGAGACAGTTTTATCTCTTAAGGTTACTATTTAGACCTGGTAAGGTATGAGTTCTCATGATCAACTTACTAGCCAAAGCTTGATCAATCCATTATTAACTTTGTACTGCCCTATCTTCTCTGGGAGCATACCAGGCTTTTTTTTTTTTTTTTTTTTTTTTTTATTCTATAGACAGCATAACTTGGGGAACTTATTCTTAATAGTTGGCACTGCCTGTTCCTTATACTGTATCCTTCTCCCTTAACTTCTTGGGATATTGGCACTTGTTGTAAAATGTTCTGGCCCATTCTTTCCCGTCTAGCCTTAAGGTTTGTACCCAGAGTCCCCAGATATACGTGCAGTCCCATAGAATCACACAGATGTTTGTATTATTTTTATGCTGATTGACCTAGGGCCCAGACATATAACTTTCTCACTTCTTCATCTAAACTCAACCCAATTGTTCAGCCACGTGACTCAGTACCTTTTCTCATAGCAGCATTTCAGCTTCTTTCCTCTGTGTCTCCTGCCATCTCCATGTTGTATCTGTGGTGATTCTCTGGCATCTGTCTCTGTTCTTCTAGTACTCAGAAGAGTTTTCTTAGCCTGGTAGTCCCATCCACACTTCCTGTTTGCCTTTTGGCCGATCAACTTTTTATTAAACCTGTAGGTGGGACAATTATTTGAAATGTAACAAATAATCTCCTACAGACACTATTTATTATTAGAAAAGAGGGAACTGTAAATTTCTATGATTCTGTTTTATTCCACGTTTCTTGAATGTTCCAATTAACTCCTGATACCATCTCTTTAATAGTATTTCTTTAAAACTTTTATGGTTAAAACCATTCTTTTCAAAACAACTATGCAGATATGTAATATAATATTAAACTTCATGCCTCACTGTGAATCACTTAGGACGGCAGTTTAACTAGTACAATGAAAGCAAAGAGAATATGTAGCAGACATTCTCTCAAGATCATGCCCAGAGTCATGCAGTGAACTCTTAACAAGTCCTTGTCAAGTGGTCAGAGTGTCCAGTTTCTACGAGGAGAAAAGATCATGCCCAGAGTCATGCAGTGAACTCTTAAGAAGTCCTTGTCAAGTGGTCAGAGTGTCCAGTTTCTACGAGGAGAAAAAAATTTTGCTATCATCAGACTTTATTCTGTAAATAAGTCACATAGCTCCTGCCAGTTTTCCATATTATTAATATTTTTTCATACTTAATTTGGTTGTAACAAACTTTCAAGTTATCTCGCATATACTAATGAACAAAACAGAACTTTGATTATTTCTCTTCACATATTCCTACCAAATATAGTATATATTGAAAAACAGAATATGTATTTTTATAAACAGTTTTGTAAATGTTTATAAATATATAAAATCTAGAAAAAATATAATATTTTAAATTGTATTTAAAATACCTAGCAGCAGTTTTATTTCTAAAAACAGATTCAGTAAGTACTTTGGAAATAGTTTTTAAGAATGTATATGAAAATAACATATTTCTCCTTTTAAATTTTATTAAAAGTTATCAATTAAACTTCTTAATATATATTAATCTGTAGATAACTAAGTAATACTTATCTTTAAACTAGTTTTATAGTTTGAAATGAAACTTTTATAAATTCTTTAGCTGTATTATAACATTATATTAAAAGTAATTTCTCAAGTACCTATTATAATTGTATGCTGTACAATAGAATTACATAAATAATTTTTATCACAGCCCATAAAATGAATTAAAAGCATATTTCCTATGTTTATTGTTTTGACCTTGAGTTAAAATCTAGGGCAAGTCCTACAATTTATTCAGTCATGCTTAGATGACAGAAATCCTTACTGTCACTTCTGAACACTAACACAATCTTTGTTCAAGTTTGAAGTCTTCAGATTTTCTTGAATGTAATAATTTTCTTTAATTCTACTTTGTGAGTAACAGGAAAAAAAGGTCACATTATTTCTTCAGTATTATTTTTTCATACTAACCAGTCATTATGTGAAATTTGCCTAAATAATATAGAAATGCTAAAAGCCAGGGATATTCTTATTAGAATAGTACAAATTCAAACTAACATTGATTGCCATTAGCTACCAGAGATTCTGAACAAAACACTTTCCATTTCAGAATGCCTCTGGGATTGAGGCTTTTTAGACATTGTTCTAGTGCTTTCTGTAGTAGGTAAAACATTCTATGTACTGTACAGCAAGACTCTGACTCATTTCCCCATGTCCTGCTAATTATAGCTCACACTAACACCCAGGGCCTCTCTATACTAATCCATAGTATAAAAAGTTTTCTCAGTCAATGTCACTTAAGTCAGTTTAGGTTTCCCTTTTTCTCTCTCTCTTAATGGCCCCATATGTCATTGGGAAACACCTTGGCATCACAATCAGCAGAAATATTTTTACTCACATAAAACACAGTTCTCTATCTGTGACCACATATAATTTTTGTCAAATCTGTCTTTTACATTTCTGTACATTTAACAGAGTTCACAAACACAAATGTGATGCATATGAGCCATGAAATATTTTTCTAAACTAAAGAAATCATAAAATTTCAGGTAAGTTGATGCCACTAGAAAACAAATTTACTAAGAATGAATCACCTAGGTAAAAAAAAAGACAAGCATCTCATGTGCACTCTACTATGGGAGTTCTGTTTGTATGTTTAACTTGAAGTGACTGCAAAGCAAGTAAACTAAATATGGATTATGGGATTGTATTAAAAAGTGAGTATAATAGTATATAGTTACAATAAATGCTTAAGATGAGGAATACTGAATATAGACTGTTTTGGCAGGAAGCAGAGTGATAAGGACGATAAATAGAGGGAATGAAAAAACAGTTGGCTAAAATGGAATGTTTGAAAAAGCTACATGCTATCCTAGCAACTCAAGAAAACATAGTGTTAGAAGATTGGAAAGAATGGAGGACAATTCTGAGAGTTAAAATTTTTAAGCTGAGAAAGAACAGGCATTTGCTTATTAGTGCTTTGCATAGGTTAAGATTATGGCTTCCAAAAGACCTAAATGATTAAATGAAAATCTCAGTTCCAACAACAGGATACTTCTGTAACATTTACCAGTCTGGCAAGCCCCAGAAATAGTCAATACAATGTAGAAAATTTAACTAGATGTTAAGACAATATTGCTAAAGACACTCCACATTATCTAGGACATAGATACATTAAATTTAAATAACCAGGAATCTTCCTTCTTGATGGTAATTTTTTGTAGTGTGAGAATGTGCTATGCAGACCACTGAGTAAATAAAGCTATCAATGGACTTACAAATTCCTGGGCTCTTCATACTGTAACACTCACATGCCAGGTAATATTTTTCAATTGGTTCAATAAAACAAAAGAAAGTTTGGAAGATATCAATCATCCTTGACTGGATTGAAGAATGTGCTACAAGTAAGAATTCATACCTGATATTGTAAATATGACCAAAACCATGGCTTAGGAGGTTATTGGCCCTGTATAGGAAAATTATTGTTTTCTAATGTTTCCAAACTGACTTCTAAATATTTGTGTTTTTGTCAATAGCTGTTTTCTACTTGAAATTTTAGTCAGAAAAACTTTGTATTTAGTGGGCAGTGATTAATGCAGAAATGTTTAAAGTATTGAGACCAAACAGCAGTGAGTGCTCAGCCATAGATGAGATAACAACCTTAACCCCTACATCAAGGTTCAAGGACATTATAGAAGAATAAGAGGAAACATGTAAGAGAGGATGGGAAGCAGTACTACAAAATGCTACTGTCTAGACATGACATGTCTGTTGTACACTTGAACCGACATCAGTTGTGTTTTCTTATATAAGATCAAGTTCTTTAAAACTTCTGGCTTTAATGGCAGAGGGGATACAAGGACCTCATCTCTAGCTGAGGAGCTACTGGCACTTGATGGATACTGGGGAGAAAGTCACTATTCTTTGGACAAGTAATCATTAGTCATATATTCATGCATTACTAAATCACTCCACACCTATGCCTCGGAGCAGCATTCATTGGGCTCAGTGGGTTAAAAGTAAATTAATTATAAATAAATTTATAATACAAAGTAAAGAACAAGAGAAGGTATGTATTTTATGGGGACTACGGTGGTATTTGGAAAAGCAGAGTGGATGGTAAATATGACAAATATACTTTGTATCTATACATAAAAATTTAAAACAATTAAAAACTATTATTTTAAAATGTAAGATCTATAATCCTTTTAATAACTATTAATAATAAATGAAAACCTTTTTGGTTTCTTTAAAAATAATACAGAGAGAGTATAATAGTTACTTAGAAAGTTACTTTGTTCCTGTGAAAAATTTGGAAGATAATTTTGTTTTTTATTATGATTCTCTCATACATTACATTTAAACTGTAGTTTCCTTTGTTACACCTCCTCTCTACCCCTTCCCCCAATGCCTCTCACCCCATTCCTTTATTTTCCATAAATAAATAACAATATATAATAACATTATACAATAAGATTAAGTACAAATCCTGACATCAAGGCTAACTTGTAGAAGAAGAAAGGTCCAAAGCTCAGGAAAAGAGTCCAAAACTCTACTCCCACTGCTGGGAGTCCCACAAGAATGTCATGTTACACAATCATAACTTACGAAGATTACCTGGCACAGAACTATCCAGCATCCATGTTTGTTGCTTCAGACTTGTGAGCCTCTATGAGCCTCTTCTGGACTCTGTCCCCATTCTTTAGGATGTTATGGCTCCCCCTAGGGTTTGTCTGTGGGTCTCTGCATCTGTTTCCATTAGTTCCTAGATGATGTTCCTCAGATGATGCTTAAACTAGCATTAATCAATATGAGTACAACAATATCAATAGGAAACATTTCATTCACTCTTTTTATTGACAATCTTGCTTTAGTATGAGAATTAGGCTCTAGTGGTGACATATTGCTCTGAGTACTTCTGTTTGTGTTCTTTGGCTGGAGGCTAAGCATCTGGGTTTGTGATAAATATAGGTCTAGAGGTTGATTTCTGAGTTTGCCCTTGATGGGTAGAGGTTTTTTTTTTTTTTTTCCTTCAGTTTTTGTTGAGTTTCTGTTCCTCTGGCCAGAGTTGCAGAGTTGCCTGTGATTCTGACATGGTCTCAAGTGGAAGAAGGACCTTCCTCTGGCGTTGTGGGCTAGAATATGTTGGTGACAGGAGGGGTGGATTTTGCAGGTAGTCTAGGTAAGTTCTGGGGGAATGTTGTTCATCTGTGAGTGAGGCATACTTAGGCTTCTGGGTGTTTGAAGGGCCTCTGTCAAAGCAGGGGGCTTCCACTAGAGTTGTGTCTTTAGAATAACTTAATGATGGAAGTAACTATTGGGTTGATATGAAATATTTATATAGAAAATTTATGTTATAATCTATCAAAAGAAAAAAAGTAAAAAGAGATATAACGAGAGAGATGATTCACTTAGTAAAGTACCTTCTCCAAAGCAATACATTATACCATATCTGCAATACAACAGTCTACATGCCTGTGGCATTTTCCACTTTGGCTTCAGTTGCTATTTAGCTAGCCATGAAATACCTGTGAATTATAAATTCATTACTAACAATAAGATAACTCAGTCAACAGATATTTCAAAATTAATTTGAAATTGCAAATCTCTCTCTCTCTCTCTCTGTCTCTTCCTATGTCTCTCTCTCTGTCTCTTTCTCCAATTCTGAGTTGACTTGACTGAAATTTGTGAATTATTGGGTCACTGATTTGCCAGTTTAGCCTACTCAGCAAACTATACATCAAACAAAGAAAAATGTTTATTCTTAGAGAATGACATTTGTCGTTAACTTTGATTTATGTATACACACACATACAGGATGGGAGAATAATATCTATATTTCATACACAGCAAAGTCTTGAGTTGGGAAGTTTTTTCTTAAATAATAATAATTTAAAGTTCTTTAACCTAATGCTCAGATTAGTAAAATAACAGTCCTTCCTAGGCTGCAGGTCATGTCTATAATTGGATTCAGTCACACTGCATGTTTCTCTCTGATAGTATCTACTTTCTGAGAGTGGGATTTCCAAGATATTGAAAATATCAACTCTTTTATTCTGGAAAAAAAGCTTTCAATATTTTTCTAAAGCTGTATTGTGTCTTCTATTTCAAGTAGCAGTGCTGACTGTACATCTGAAAAAAACTAAAATAGACTATATGGAAAGGCTTTTTATGAATTCACAGCTGACCTTGCAAACCATTGAGGGAAATCCTCAGAAATAGAAACCAGAAAAGGAGCTGAAAATATTCTTCTAAGTATGCTTGTCATTCGAGTGCTCTGGGGATATTTCCTGAGTTCAGTTATCCAAACTGCATTTTTCTATCTGCAGGAGAGAAAGGTGAGGATTCTTTTGGTATATAGGGTAGACATGCCTAAAATTTATAGTTCAACCTCAAAAAGCAGATTTAAAAGTTAAACAGTGAGGAATGCCAATTTAAATAAATGCTCTTTCCACAGTCAATGCATACCAATATCAGACAGGAGCAAAGGTAGACTTTTAAAAGTAGATTAAGAATAAATAGTGTTTACTAATTCTAAATCTCCATCAGGCTTCACATAAAATAATTTTTGCATTTAAAATTTCTGAGTAGTTTACTAGTTCAAAGACCAATTTACACCAAGTAAATATTTTATAGCATTTTTTGAGTGGCTTTTTAAATTTTTTTTTTCTGTTCAAAACAAAACAAAAAAAAAAGCCAATGAGTGAGTACATCCCTGTTTATCCTTCTGAGTTTGTGAGACCTCATACAAGAGGATATTCTCCAAATCCATCCATTTGCCTGCAAATTTTAGAATATCATTTTTTCTCTATGCTGAGTAGTATTCCACTGTATAAATATACCATAGTTTGTTAATTCATTCTTCAGTTGAGGGGCATCTAGGTTGTTTCAGGGTTCTTGCTATTATGAATAATGGTGCAATGAACATAGTTGAACTAATGCCTTTGGAGTGTGAATGTGCATCTTTAGGGTATATACCCAGAAGTGGTATTGCTTGGTCTTTGGGGAGATTGATTCCAGTTTTCTGATAAATCGCCATACTGTATTCCAGAATGACTGAAACAGCTTACACTCCCACTAACAATGGTGGAGTGTTCCCCTTGCTCTGCAACCTCTCCAGCATATCCTGTCATCTGTGTCTTTTAACTTAGCCAATATGACAGGTGTAGGGTGGTATCTCAAAGTTGTTCTGATTTGCATTTCTCTGATGGCAAAAGATGTTGAGCACTTTTCAAGTGCTTTTCAGCCATTCATGATTCTTCTGAGAATTCCCTTTTTATTTCTGAGCTTAATTTTTTGATTGGGTTATTCAACGTTTTGTGCTCTACATTCTTGAGTTCTCTATATTTTAGAGCTCAGTCCTCTGTCACTTATAGGGTTGGTGAAATCTTTTCCCATTCTTTAGGCTGTTGTTTTGTCTTATTGACTGTGTCTTTGGCATTACAGAAGCTTCTCTGTTTCAGGAAGTCACTTATTGACCTCTTGACAAACTACAGGAGGTCTTAGTGTTTGTGCTATTGGTGTTATATTTAAGAAGTGGTCACTTGTGCCAATGTGTTGGAGGTATATCCCACTTTCTTTTTTATCAGGTTCAGTGTGGGTGGGTTTATGTTGAGGTCTTTGATCCACTTGGATTTGAGTTTTGTGCAGGATGACAGCCTTGGATCTATTTGAATTTTTCAACACACTACCATGCAGCTATGCCAACACCATTTGTTAAAGATACTAGACTTTTTCCACTGCTTATTTTGGGACTCTTTGTCAAAGATCAGATGTTCATAGGTTCTTGGGATATAGGGATCTTCAATTCAATTCCATTGATCCACAAGTGTGTTTTTATGCCAGTACCAGGCTATTTTTATTACTGTAGCTCTACAGTATAAATTGAAGTCAGGAATGGTGATGCCTCCTGAGGTTCTTTTATTGCGCAAAATTGTTTTGGCAATCCTGGTTTTTCTGTTATTCCAAATGAAATTGAGTATTGTTCTTTCAAAGTCTGTAAAAAATTGTGTTGGGATTTTGACGGGAAGTGCATTGAATCTGTAGATTGCTTTTGGTAGAATTGCCATTTTTATTATGTTGATCCTACCTATCAAGGAACAAGGGAGATCTTCCCATTTTCTGATATCCTCTTCAACTTCTTTCCTCAGTGATTTAAAGTTTTTATCAAACAGATCTGTTACTTCTTTGGTCATAGTTACTTCAAAGCATTGAATGCTATTTGCAGCAATTATAAAGGGTGATGTTTCCTTTATTTCTTTTTCAGCCCTTTTATCTTTAGTGTATAGGAGAGCTACTTGTTTGTTTGAGTTAATCTTGTATCCTGCTACATTACTGAATGTGTTTATCAGCTGTAGAAGTTCCCTGGTAGAAATTTGTGGATCACTTTTGTATACGATCATATCATCTGCATATAGAGATAGTTTCACTTCTCCTTTTGTTAATCTCCTTTTGTTCTCTTATTGCTTTAACTAAAACTTCAAGAACTATATTCTATAGATAAGAGAGAGGACATCCTTGTTTACTTCCTGATTTTAGTGGGATTGCTTTGAGTTTTTCTCCATTAAGTTTGATGTTGGCTGTCGGCTTCTTGTGAATTGTCTGTGTTATATTTACATATTTTCCCTGTATTCCTGATCTCACCAGGACTTTTATCATGAAGGAGTGTTCGAGTTTGTCAAAGGCTTATTCAGCATCCAAGGATAGGATCATGTTTTTTTGGTTTTTTTTTTCTTTCAGTTTGTTTATATGATGGATGACATTTACAGTTTTTCATATGTTGAGCCATCCCTGCATATCTGGGATGAAACATACTTAATCATGGTGGATAATATTTTTATATGTTGTTGTATATAGTTTGCCAGAATTTTGTTGAGAATTTTAACATCAACATTTTTGATGGAAATTGGTCTGTAATTCTCCTTTCTTGTTGAGGGAAATTGGTCTGTAATTCTCCTTTCTTGTTGTGTCTTTGAGTGGCTTGAGTTTTAGGGTAATTGTGAAAAAGAGTTTGGCAATATTCCTTCAATTTGTACTGTGTGAAACAGTTTGAGCAGTATTGGTAATAGTTCTTCTTTGAATATATGGTAGAATCTGCACTGAAACCATCTGTACCTTGACTTTTTTTTTTTTTTTTTTTTTTTACTTGAGAGGCTTTAATGAGAGCTTCCATTTCCTTTAGGGTTATAGGTCTGTTTAGGTATAATCTGACCTTGATTTAATATTGTTAAATGATCCCTGCTCAGAAAGCTGTCCATTTTTTCTATGTTTTCCATTTTTGTGGAGTATATATTTTAAAGTATGACCTGATAATTCTCTGGATTTCATGGGGGTCTTTTGTCATGTCCCTCTTTTCATTTCTGATTTTGGTAATTTGGATACTCTCTCTCTGCTTTTTGGTTAGTTTGGAAAAGGGTTTATCTATTGTGTTCACTTTCTCAAAGAACCAACTCTTTGATTCATTGATTTTTTTTTTTTTTGTATTGTTCTTTTTGTTTCAATTGTATTGATTTCCGCTCTAAGTTTGATTATTCCCTGCCATTTACTCCTTTTTGGTGAGGTTGCTTTTAATTGTTTTAAGGTGTTCAGCTGTGCTGATAGTTCTCTAGTGTGGTATTTCTCTAGGTTTTTTACATAGGCATCTAGTGCTATGAATTTTCCTCTCAAGACAGCCTTCACTGTGTCCCACAAGTTCAGGTGCATTGTGAATTCATTTTTGTTAAATTCTCAGAAGTCTTTGATTTCTTCCTTGACCCAGAGGTGGTTCAGTTGAGTGATGTTTATTTTCCATGAGATGGTAGAGTTTCTGTGATTTTTTTGATGTCGTTGAATTCTAACTTAAGGCCATTGTGGTCTGATTTGATACACGGGACTATTTCCACTTTTTTGTATCTATTGATATTTGCTTAATGATCAATCATGTGATCAATTTTAGAGAAAGTACCATGTGGTGCTGAGAAATATGAATATTCCTTTGTGTTAGGTTGAAAGCTTCTGTAATTATCTATTAAATCCATTTGCATCATAACCTTTGTTAGACTTCATATTTCTCTGTTGAGTCTCTGTCTGGTTGACTTATCCAAGGGTGAAAGTGCAGTATTGAAGTCTCCTGCTATTAGGGTGTGAGAGTTGATGTGGAATCCTTAGGTTGGAGTTTTTCCTCTAATGCTTTCTGAAGGGCTGAATTTGTAGATAGGTATTGTTTATGTCTGACTTTGTCATAAAATATCTTGTTTACTCCATCTAGGGTGATTGATAGTTTCACTGGGTACAGTAGTCTAGGTTGGCAGCTTTGCTCTTTCAGTGTTTGTATAACTTCTGACCAAGACCTTCTTGCTTTCATTGTTTCTACTTTTAACACTCTTGGTCATATAATCAAAGGATTCTCAATCATACCAAAAGAACAATTGTTCAACTATGCTGACAGCAACTTTATTTGTTATAACCTGAACTTGGAAACAACCAAGATGTCCCTCTACTAAAGAATGAATAAACAAAATGTGGTACATTTACACAATGAAGTACTACTCAGCTGTTAAAATCAACTTCATAAAAATTTCAGGCAAATGAATGGAACTACTAAAGATCATCCTGAGTGAGGCAACTTTCACCTAGAAAACCAAACATGGCATGTACTCATTTGGAAGTGGATATTAACTTTAAAATAAAGGATAACCTTTCTATAATCTCCAGATCAGGAAAGGCTAGAAAGTTTAAAGGGAGGATTCCTGAATCTTCCTGGAGGAAGAAGAAGTTGAAATATTGAGTGAACTGTTACAGATGGGAATGGGAACATGACTAATAAGGTTGGAGATGGGGTTATATGGGGAATACTGAAAGAGACTACAGGAAATGAGGAGAATTTTAGTCTCAGTTAAAAACCTGGTCCAAGGGACTCTCCCTGGAATCTACAAGGATGATTCCAGCTAAAACTCCTAGCAATAGCAAATACATAGCCTGAAATGGACATTTCCTGCAACTGTCTTCAGTAGACATGTAGGGCAAGTCTTCAAGTAGACAGAATAGAAAACCAACTCAGTTACATTATCTTTGACCTCCAGTCTCTCATTCCATGTAGATGTGCTGGAGTAAGGATGGCCTAGCGATTATGGGAATGGACAACTAATGAATACGTTAGCCTAAAACCTATGCCAGGAGAGTAAGCCCACTGCTGATACTTCCTGGAGCACCAGTCTTAAGAACTAGTCCAGAGACCTAGAATAGAACCAAACATGACTAGAGAAAAAAACAAATGGCCTGTAACACTGTCTAACAATATTCTGCTATACTCATAGACTGGTGCTGAAACCAATTGTTATCAGAGAGGTTTCACGCAGCAACTGATGGAAATGTGCAGATCCACTGCCAAGCATTAGATGTACCTCTGGAAATTGAACAGAGATGGAGGAGAAGGGACATAGGAGCTAAAGTGGAAAGGAAGGGGGGAGTCAAGAACATCACAAAACCCACAAAATACACTAGCCTGGGCCCCAAGGAGACTGAACTGACAATCAGGGAGCCTGCACAGAACTGACTTAAGTCCTCTGCATATAAGTTACAGTTGTGCAGCTTGCTCCTCTTGTGGACCTCCATATAATGTTATGAGACTATATTTTGTTTTTCAAACCACCATATCAGTCCATAAAATCTCACTGATTAAAATATTAGGATATGACTTCTTTTCTCAGAAAAACATGCTTTAAATTTGTATTATTTTAATAATGTCTTAAAGGTAATCTATAAACATCAAATAAAAGTACACTTTCTCACACCATGCATTTATAAATTAGTATCAACAAGTAAGTATAGTTGGCATGCTAAGAAAAAATTCTCAATAGTAGTAAAAATTGATTAGCAAAATGTGTTTCAGTTTTCAACTTAAAAAGCATTCTACTACTTACAGCATGATTTTCTATAAAAAATTAGAATATCTGATGCAAACTATCAAATTTTTAAATAAAAATTGAAGAATTCCTTATAATGTATCAATTATATGTTGTATACCCTCAAAGAGCTAGTAAATACATAATTAAGGACATTAATACCAAAATCATTATCACATGTGTTTGCTAGTAATTATATATATGTGTGTGTAAAATATATGTAAATTATATCCTTGCAATCCTTTCCTGCATTCACCATTGAACCTAGTGTGAAGAAACAGAGACAGAAGTTTCTTGGAGCTTACATGTTCTGTAAGAGACTACCTTAAGAAAGATAAGCTTTGGAGCATTAAAGACACCTATTATTTACCCCTGGCATCCAGATAATGTACATACAGACATATATATATATGCATACACATAAACACACAGATGGTAGGCACACGACACACAGAGAGAAAGAAAGATACAAGAGTGAAAACCAATGTGTTAAACAAGGAATCAAGG
Organism: Sigmodon hispidus; assembly: GCA_004025045.1. Lineage (NCBI taxonomy): Eukaryota > Metazoa > Chordata > Mammalia > Rodentia > Cricetidae > Sigmodon > Sigmodon hispidus. Next base: position 39,707 of record PVIH01013016.1, on the reverse strand, counting down.
AATTATTCATGTAAGAAAATCTACCAAAATTAAATAATGGTAGCTAAAGAAAGCTCAATTTGTAGCTGTAGTAAGAAACAATGAAACATAGGGAACACTGAAGAAGTTTTAAATTAAAAGAAAGGAACACTAGATATTCACTGAATTCATGTTTGGGAATGGTGACTGCTAGAACCAGACATATAAAATGAGTTTACTCATGTCTTCTTCTTTTCCTTAAACTTTGAAGTACTATGTGGGAAAGTAAATTTAGTACTCTAGTGAGGACATATAGACATGTTTGCTATTGCTATAATTACAAAGAGAGAGAGAAAAAAACACCTGGTCACTTAGTTTCTACATTGTATCAGAATGAGGTCAGTATTCCTCAGAAGTGTAAGGTCTGATCTACTGTTCTATTTTTGACTCAGCAACTAACAACTAAAAAAATAGCTATAAATAGGTCTATAAAAGAATGGAGGAAATACAATGGAACACAGGATATTTTCACACACATATACACGTGCCACAGACACAGAGACACATACACACACACTATAGAGACACACTACACAAGAACACACACATACCACACACACGAAAGTAAAGAGAGAAACAGGTTGTAAGATGAAGTAGTACAATAGGAAGCACTGTACATAGCAATGACCTGAATTTACCCATAACATGACACTGAGAAAGAATTGAGAAGCTAATTTAAAAAAAAAAAAAAATGGTGCCAGGTACCACAAAAGTAACAGAACTGTGCTGTTTTCTGGGATTTTGTTTTTCACTTTCTTTCTTTTTTTTTTTTAATGGAGTGTGCTGGATGTCTCTACAATTTTGTTCAAATGACTGCAGAACCTGGAAAAGCTGTTGCTGCTATTAATGCATAATATACTTCTATTATTGGTCTTTTTATATAAATATAAATCAATTTGGAGAATATTCTCCTGAACGAGGTATCACAAACTCAGAAAGATAAGCAGGGGGTGTACTCACTCACTAGTGGTCTCTAAACAAACAAACAAGTAAAAAGCCAAGCATGCCCAAGCTGCAAAACACAACCACTGAACAGCTTGGAATCAGAATCACCCTGGACTAACTCCTTGGATCCCACTCCCCCTAGAGGAACACCCGACTCACTCTTGAGGGAGGGGGGAGAAAACTGTATCTGCCAGGAGTGGAGACTGAACTAAGCAATATTGGGGCAGTGGGACCATGGGAATGCCTGCTGCCTGCCCAGGGAGGGGATCTGTGGAGAAGAAAGTATGACCTGATGTGGTGGGAGGGGGAAGGGACCTTGAATAAGGATATACAAGGTTAGAAAGTGTGACTTCCTTGTTCATAATAATAATAATAATAATAATAATAATAATAATAATAAAAACAAAAACTAATAAAGTATTCTCTAAATAATGAAAAAAAGGATTGTCTAAACATCTACATACAAGAGCTTAAATATGAAAGCTGTCAGGACATGAAAGATTAAACCTCATCATACTTGGAATGGTTAACAGTTCTTTATATATGCCAACATGAGAACTTTGAAAATGAAAGAAGAAATGATAAATGGCAATAAATTTAAATAGCAACATTGAATGTTAGACGTTGTTAAATAAATACCAACATATCTTGCAAATTAAGAGATTATATTTGTAAGTAACAAATAATGCAACAGCCTTAGATGACTAAAATAGTTCTCCATCATTTCTACAAGACTGGGGGAAGAGACACAAAAGAGAGATCCTCCCTGATAGCTTGATGTACTAAAGTGTTATGATGAATGCACACTTCAAGGAAGTATGGAGACCTTTTAAAACTCTTCTAGCATCAGCTTACAGCTTCCAAGAGCATTAGGTAGCTTCTGTCCTAGGCCAGGCTTCTGCCCACAGTTAGGATAAGGCAGACATTTGGTCATATTTAAAGTAAATAAAATCTTCTAACAAGCTGGGTAAACTCAAATGCACAAATCAATACATGCATGAAGGTAGATTCTTAACATTTAAAAATTATATTAAAGTATAACCAGTAAAGTGGAGAACTATAAAATCCATCTTCTGTCTTGCATAGTTTACAATAAGCCTTCATAGTAACCAAAGGTGAGCATTTTCTTCATTGATGATAGAAAGTTGGAAATGTCCACTCCTAACTGCTTCAAGCATCATTAAAATATCTCAGACTTGAATCTTGGCATAAAATTCACAAGTTGAACTCAATTTGAACTCTGCTGTGATCTTGTTTTCACCCTCCTTTTTCCACAGAAGACAGGCTGAGTGGGATTTTAGCAACATATACTTTTCCCTACTTTTTTAGGTTTTTCATAATTACTATTTGAATTGAGCCTACCTAATATAAACTCTTACTCAAATGGAAATTTATGAGTGATATATATTAGGTATAGATTATAAATCACTAACACTGTGAGCATATCTGGACTTGGAGTCACCAAGAATCAAAGTATGTATAACAAAACAATGCTTTTTCTGAAATAAAATATATTTATTGTAGATTTATACAGTAAATTACCAAATAAATCATAGAAAAATATTTTAAAAAATACTAAGAGGAGGGTATGGCTGTTTATAGTGAGATAACTTAGTTGTTTCTTCTATTAAAAGATATTTTAAAACGCCCATGTCATTGCAAACAACATAAGGTCACATTAGCTCAGCAAGTAAAAGTGCTGACTGTCAGGCTGAGTTCTGTTCCCAGTGTTCAGACATTAGGAAGATCAACCCTGGCATGTTGCTCTTTCTATGGAATTGACAGGGCATCACACACACACATTCATGTACATACACTAACACACACAAAAACACACAAAATTATACACTAATAATAAGTAAAATATTGTTAAAAAGAAACAGCTTTGAAGCTGGGAATGGACATCAACTGGTAAAATGTTTATTTAGGATATGTGAGGACCTGTGCTTTGATATTTTTAACATCACTAAGTAACTGAAAAACAAAAACAAATAACTAGAAATAGAAAGTTTGATGAAGCCTTCTATATCTTTTTTTTGTTTGTACATTTATCTGACAGTTTTTGCCTTGTTTATAATTGTCTATTGAACACATTCCTGCAATTTTAAAGTTTTATTTCATTTATTCCAATCCATAGATTTCATAGATTTACTCTCATTATGTTTTAAGCAAGCGAATTCTATTTAATAAACATGACATCTCTTTCTATTTAAATTTCTCAGAACCTTGGGATAGAAGTTTTCAAAATACACCAGGCAAAACGTAAAGGTTATGAACACAAGGTCTAATTTTACAATTTAACAACCCAATGTAATTGCTGTCTCTGAACATCAGTTTGAATAACCTTTGACCTATAGTCCTTGATCTATTAAAAGATGAAGAATGTAATAACTCCTAAACTGCTAACTACTATCAATAAAATGATAAATAATGTGTGGTGAGAGAGGGATAGGGGAGACTGGTCATGAATAAATGTGTGGCTTTTTCCCTGTGTGATTTAGGTAGGACTAAGAAATTTGGTTGGGGAGTTTGATGGAATAATGGTTGATATGATTTTGCAGCTTTATAGAGGAAATGTAATAAATACTGTTGGGCTACAAAGAAAATACTTGTCTCTCCCATGCCACTTGTTTCTCTGAAACATACTTTTGGTTTTCTTCTTGCATGCGAAGAAAATTTTGGGATGACCAAAACCAGTGTTTACACAATTGGCTTTGCAAAAGCTTTGATAATTTCAAATTGCTACTTCCATGTTCCGGATTTTCTCTGGTTTTTAAAGCTTTAATTCTATAGGATTCATCTCATAACATAAGGTATAATACTCTACACTGCAGCTTGTTTTCACCTTTGTTTAGAAAATAGCTCATAACACTACAATTGTTTTGAGCTATTATTAATTATAATAATCACATTTAATGAGAATGTAGAGATTGAGAGAGGCCACAAAGAGAAGCAGGTATAGAGCCTGGTGCCTGTTCCCCTCCCCAACAGCCTACTGTACCCATAGTGCTCTGGAGCTTGTTCTGTAGGCACTAGGATCTCATATTTGATTTTATGAACACGTTAATGGTGTATATTTCGATGAAAACTCTTAAACATTTTTAAGTTACACAAATTAAATTATTTGGTTTATTTAGAGTGATTTCTCCCACAATATTAAAATATAGCAACTTCAAAACAGTAAGATCAAAGTGTACTTCAGACTTCAGGTGTGGAATTAAAAAAAAAAATGTTTTTGAAAGCAATGCTGTTTTCTCACATCTTTGAAGTACTATTCACTTCCCTTGGAAGTTTCTCCATTATTTGATTAAGAAATAATTATTTTTGCAGTCAGGGAAATGGCTTTATTTGCATGCAAACCTGATGACCTGGCTTCCACCCATGGATCTTATAATGGGGCAGAAAAGAACTGACTCTCAAGAGTTGTCTCCCGGTATTCATATGCACATTATCACACAACATACACACACACACACACACACACCACACCACACATACACACACCACATATATACTCTTCCCAGTAAATAAAAACAAATACATTTCAATAATAGTACTAGTTATGTTTGACATGTAGTGTGCTTGTTTTGCAGCAGTTACAGCCATATGATGAGCACTATTAGCTTTTTCCTTGCACAAAGCATGGAGGCTGCTCTACATTAATGAAAATGTCATCAATCCTCCTATTTGCCAAATAGGTTGGTGTTGTTAAATCTGATGTCTGGGTCATGGTGGTAACAATCAAGCACAAGACATTAATTTCTCAGATAAAGCCAATGATGTCCATGTATAGCATATTTATTACTTTGATCTGCTAAGCATCAATAATGACATTACATGTCATTGTTTTGTCAAGACAAAAAATTAAACTGACATTCTCATAATTTAATAGTCTTACAAGCCATACTGCTTTCAACTTTATGAAAGTGAAACCATGGTGGATCTATATTTTTGAAACACTTCTAGGTTTCAAAATATATTATTGATCACTTCCATTATTTTAGCCATGTGTCATTTAGAAATGACCATATTTCATCCAGATACAGTAAACTAAGAAGAAGACCATGCAATGCACTAAGTTTACAAACTCTCAAAGCCTTCCTTGGATACATACATCTATCAGCAAGGATCAACCTTTTAAGGGTTCTGTGCACTTTCCAAAGTGTGTCACTAACTGAGTACCAAAAATTTAAAATCATGAACCCATTGGGAATATTTTTATTCAAATCACCACATATAGTGTATAGAAAATATTTCTCTACATTTTAAGAGAGTAGCTTGGCATATTTTTCCCTATAATAAGAGAACACATTCTCAGCTTTCTTAAATCTAAAATAATATATTTAATATAGATTTTTATAGTAACCCACATCTTCTTGTTCAGTTTACTAGAGAGAAACACAGCAATGATAAGGTACAGAAACCATGAAGAAAGTGTGGTAAAGAGTAGTCCTGGATGGAGGCCAGTGATGGCCAAGGTTCCAATGGCATTGCTACATTAATGACTGTCATTCTTGGACCCAGAAGATTGTGAAACAGATTTCTCTGGAAAGTAGATGGGCTGTAAAATTTGAACATTTTTCTAGGCTTTATAGATGTCTAGCATGGTTCTTGATGCAGCAAAAAAAGTAAAATAAAATTATCTTTATATTTTAATAAACCCCTCTAATTTATGATAGCTACAGTGAGTTTTATGCTCTTAACTATTTCTTGATATTTGCACTCATAGAATTGAACAGTTGAAAGATGAAAAACAAGCATAAACTAAATGAAAAAATCTAAAATTAGTTCATAGTTTAAAATAAAAAAATCAAACTACGTGCAACATAGTGCTTTAAGTGTTAAACAATTTATACTTTTAAAAATATTAATAAAAATGATTATCTCACCCTTTATTAAGGCTCTCTTATTTTAGGTAACAATGCAATGTTAAATATTAATTTATGTTTTAGCACATAGCAGCAGGATGATAGCAAATATTTTTTACCTATTTCTTTATTTATTTCTTTATGCTGTACATAGTATTGTATCAATGGGAATAAGCTAATGGGCTAATTTTTTTAGAGGCTATTCATGTATTTGTTATCACCACGTAAGTAACAGGAATCATTATTTTATAATACTCAGTTTGTGAAGGGACTTAATTTAGATGAGAGAGTGGTATCTGAGGTATATTAAATTACCTTTATGAATTCTGCAATGAAAATTATATCTTGTATTTATTAAAATGTTCCTATGTACAGACTTTCATGAATCATTTTATTAGCCACTAGAAAAAAATAAAGAAGATAAACTGAGTGTATTAAAAACAAAACATTTTTAAAATGAGAATGTATATACATGTCATTAAAAATAAATAAAATTAATACTCATTTATAAATCTAAATTATTTAAATGAATGTAAAAATACATATTAAAATACTATTTTTGAAATTTTCTTTCCCAAGTAATGGATTCATATCCTGAGCAGCTAGTGTCCTGCTGGAGAGGGTTTTTGCCTAAGCCTTTCATTTTGCTTTTTTCTATAAAGTTTCAGTGTTTGGTTTTAGAGAGCAGTTTGTGATCCATTTAGATGTGTGTGTGTGTGTGTGTGTGTGTGTGTGTGTGTGTGTGTGTGTGTGTGTAGAAAGAAATATAGGAATCTAGTTTTATTTGTATACATGTGGACATTCACATTCTTTACAACAGCTCTTTCAAAGCGCTGTTGTAAAGAAAATATCTTCTCTCCAGTGTCTATCTTTGACATTTATTTTCAAAACCTAAATATCTGTAGCTCTGCAGGCTGCATTGCTGTCCTATTCTGTCCTAGTGATGATTCTGTCCCTTTGTGCTGCTATGACACTGTAGTGTCTGTGTTTTTGTGGTATAATGTGAAATGAGACACAGTTATTCTTACAATGGTATTCTTTCAATACTTAGTGCTTGGGCTGTCCAGGCACTTCTGTCATTCCACATAAATTTTAAAGATTTTTTTCAAAAGAATACTTTTTAAGAATAAAACTGGCATTTTGCTCAGAATTACAATGAACGATTAGACTGTAATAGGAGTTTTTTTTTTTTCACAATTAACACTTTGATTAGCAGAGGAGATCTTTCTTTCTTATAGTAACTTCAATTTCTTTCAGCAATATTTTAAAGTTTTTATTGTAGTGTGTATTTACTAGTTAGATTTACCCAAGGTAGTCTATTTCTTTAAAACTATTATTCATGGGATTGTTTCTGTTCTCTTTCTTGGTGTATTCCTCATTGGTATGTATAAAGGTGTAGGAAAATTTTTTGGCCTGGCCTCACACTGCAGTCCAGAATCACCAGTAGTGCGCTGTTGTTTAGCTTTTAAAAAATGATTTAGATGTTTATATTAATTACTTGTTGTTTGATCTATGGGTAGGGCTTCATTTATTGCCAATTGAAATATTTCCAGTTATATTTATGTAACAAATACAAAGATCTTTTATAATTGAATTGAATTCAGTCTTAACACATAAATTTATGTTTATAAACCAATGGAGATTTAGAAATTGAATGACTAATATTAGTAATATATATTATTTTATCTTACAGTTATGTGGTTTTGCTTTTGTATTTATATTTTATATAAATACAATGTTTTATATCACATTGATGAATGCAAAGACAGTTTAAATAGTTTCTATAGATAATATATGCCCCCACTACAGTAAAAATTATTTCTGGAGTAAATATTTGATTTAAATTATATTATATTTAAATTTTATTATCACTATTGTGTTTACCATACATTTTCAACAAAAAAATGCAGAATATAACATACTAAAGTTTACAAAATGCCAGAATACTCATTGTATTCAGATTCCAAATCACATAATATGCACAGAGGTCTTTAATTTGGGAAATGGGATGCTCAGTTGCTTTTTAATTTATGATTTCAACATATTTGAACTTGAAAATGTAACATTCTTTCATAAACACAGCAAATTAGTCACTCAAACTTCAAGAAAAGTAGTTGTCACTAATGTGCCCATGAGCCATAGTTGAGTCCTGCAGTTTTGCAACAAATTGAAGAGATCAGATTGCTTCAAACTTAACTTTCTTCATGTAAATTTGTGGTGCTCACTAATGAAGAGAAAGACAAATAACATTTAGTTTAGTGTACATCACCTAACTTTAATTAGCAATTATATCTTTAGTTACCACACAATACCTGAAAGAAATTACTTATTATTTATTTTTTAAATTTATTTATAAAATAAAGGCTTTTTTATCCAAGTGTCTCCTTGACCCCCTCCAAAAAACTCCCAGTCAGCCTTCAGCCTCCCTCCTTCCCGTTCCTCCATCCCCTTCCCAAAAAGGGCAAGAGGTACCAAGGTAGATTAGCACAGCATCCACTCCAGGCAAGTAAGATTTCCTCATCCTAATATTAAGATTGGGTTAGGTGTTCCTCAGGAGAGAATTGGCTCTGGAGAAATTACTTTTTTTTTAATTGTGAAAAAAAGTCCTATTGTTCTTTTTATTTATCCATGAATTCCCTTGTTTAGGCTCCCTTCCCCATCCTGCCCCTTTCAGTCACTAACTCTTCTCTCCATCACTTTATCTCCTCCAAAGCAAGGGCAGGAGGTCTCAAGGTCCCAAGGTGGCTTAGTTCAACATGCACACCAGGCAGATCTGCTTTCTTCACCCCCACATCAAGACTGAGTCAGGTGTTTCTCTGGAGGGAATGGACTCCAGGGTACCAGTCCAAGGTGCTTCAAATCCCAAGCTGTTCAGTGGTTGTGGTTTGCAGCTTGGACATGCTAAGCTTTTTTTGTTTGAAGTCCACCAATGAGTAAGTACAACATCTGTCTGTCTTTCTGTATTTGTGTGACCTCACTCACGAGGATATTCTCCAAATCCATCCATTTGCCTGCAAATTTTAGAATATAATTTTTTCTGACTGCTGATTAGTACTCCATTGTGTAAATGTACCATAGTTTGTTAATCCATTCCTCAGCTGAGGGACATCTAGATTGTTTCCAGGTTCTTACTATTACGAATAATGCAGCTATGAACATAGTCGAGCTAATGCCTTTGGAGTGCAAAGGTGCATCTTTAGGGTATATGCCCAGTAGTGGTATTGCTGGGTCTTTGGAGAGGTGAATTCCCAGTTTTCTGAAAAATTGCCATACTGCATTCCAGAACGGCTGAAACAGCTTACACTCCCACCAACAACAGAGGGGTGTTGCTCTGCAACCGCTCCAGCATAGGCTGTCATCTGTGTCTTGTATCTTTGCCAATCTGACAGGTGTAAGGTGACATCTCAACGTTGTTCTGATTTGCATTTCTCTGATGGCTAAACATGTTGAACACTTTTTCAAGTGCCTTTCAGCCATTTGTAATTCTTCTGCTGAAAATTCCCTTTTTAGTTCTGAGCCCCATTTTTTCATTGGATTATTCAATGTTTTGGGCTCTCGTTTCTTGAGTTCTCTCTATATTTTAGAGATCAGTCCTCTGTCACTTGTAGGGTTGGTAAAAAATCTTTTCCCATTCTGTAGGCTGTCATTTTGTCTTATTGACTGTGTCCTTGGCTTTACAGAAGCTTCTCAGTTTCAGGAGATCCCACTTATTGATTGTTGTTCTTAGTATCTGTGATACTGGTGTTATATTTAGGAAGTGGTCACCAGTGCCAATGCATTGGAGGGTATTTCCCACTTTCTTTTCTATCAGGTTCAGTGTGGGTCTGTTTATGTTGAGGTCTTTGATCCACTTGGATTTGAGTTTTGTGCAAGGTCTATTTGCTCTTTTCTACACACTACCATCCAGCTATGCCAACACCATTTGTTAAAGATACTACTGTTTTTCCATTGATTATTTTGGGCATCTTTGTAAAAGATTAGGTGTTCATAGCTTTTTGGGTTTATGTCAGAATCTTCAATTTGATTTTATAGATCCACAAGTCTGTTTTTATGCCAGTACCAGGCTATTTTTAATACTGTAGCTCTATAGTATAACTTGAAGTCTGGGATGGTGATGTCTCGTGAGGATCTTTTATTGAGCAAAATTGTTTTGGCAATCCTGGCTTTCCTGTTATTCCAAATGAAATTGAGCATTGTTCTTTCAAGGTCTGTAAAAATTGTGTTGAAATTTTGATGAGAAGTGCATTGCACCTGTAGATTGCTTTTAGTAGAATTGTCAATTTTTTTATGTTGATCCTACCTGTTCAGGAACATGGGAGATCTTTCTATTTTCTGATATTCTCTTCAATTTCTTTCCTCAGTGATTTAAAGTTTTTATCTAACAGATCTGTTACTTTTTTGGTTATAGTTTCTCCATGGTATTTAATGCTATTTGCAGCTATTATAATGGGTGATTTTTCCCTTATTTCTTTTTCAGCCCTTTTGTCTTAAGTGTATAGGAGGACTACTGATTTCTTTGAGTTAATCTTGTATCCTACTACATTGCTGAATGTGTTTATCAGCTGTAGAAGTTCCCTGGTAGAATTTTGTGGATTACTTCTGTATAAAATCATATCATTTGCAACCAGAGATAGTTTCACTTTGTTTTTTTCCAGTTTGTATTCCCTTAATCTCCTTTTGTTCTCTTATCGCTTTAGCTAACACTTTGAGTACTATGTTAAATAGTTAAGGGGAGAGAGGACATCCTTGTCTAGTTCCTGATTTTAGTGTGATTGCTTTGAGTTTTTGTCCATTAAGTTTAATGTTGGCTGGCAGCTTCTTGTAAATTGCCTTTATTGTATTTGCATATTTTCCCTATATTCTTGATCTCACCAGGACTTTTACCATGAAGGAGCGTTTGAGTTTGTCAAAGGCTTATTCAGCATCTAAGGATATGATCATGTGTTTTTTTTTCCTTTAGTTTGTTTATATGAAGGATGACATTCACAGTTTTTTGTATGTTGAACCATCCCTGCATTTCTGGAATGAAGCCTACTTGATCATGGTGGATGATATTTTTATATTTTGTTGTATACAATTTGTAAGAATTTTGTTGAGAATTTTAGCATCAATATTTATGAGGGAAATTAGTCTCTAATTCTCCTTCTTTGTTGCGTCTTTGAGTGGCTTGGGTATTAGTGTAATTATGGCCTCATAAAAAGAGTTTGGCAATAATCCTTCAATTTTTACTGTGTGAAACAGTTTGAGGAGTATTGGTAATAGCTCATCTTTGAATGTCTGGTACAACTCTGCACTGAAACCATCTGGACTTGGGCTTTTTTTACTTTGGAGGCTTTAAAGGACAGCTTCAATTTTCTTTAGGGTAATAGGTTGTTTAGGTATTTAATCTGATCTTCATTTAATTTTGGTAAATGGTGCCTGTAAAAGGCTTGGCTCTCAACCATAAATACCAGAAAAAGTACTCTTGAGATACATTTCTACTCAGTCTTCTTCCTTTCCAATCCTGATAATGCCTCCATTGGTATTCATTATGCTGATATAAAGTAAAGTTATTGAGTGTAGTCTCAATACTTCTATGCATATATATATATATATGTGTATACATTAGATAATATATTTGGAGGTATCTGATAACTCCAAGGCAGGCAATACTAAATTGTCTATTTGCCTTTCAAATGGACTCATCACAGACACGTTGAGTGATTAGCAGTCCCTCAGTTGAAAATTTTAGCATCTAGATTCAAGCATGAACACAATATTATTTTTATCTTAATATCTTAATATTGTTATTTGACTGTCCTCTTGTAACAAATGTTTTCAGAAAATCTGCTACAAAGATTATTTTTAAACATTGTTTTGCTATAGATTAGTTATTAGTTATAGGTGTAAATAAAGAAAATGAACATTATTATGTACACATAACTGCATATGACTTGTGTTGATACTGTGCAAATGATTCCAGTAGTGTTTGTAAATACTTTCAGAACTGACGATAATATGCATAATTTATTTTAAAACATTTAAAGATTATTTAAGAGAGGAAATATTAGGATAATCAAATGAAGAAGCTTTGCTAAAACAATTACATGACAGTGGATGCATGGATTACAACCATTTATGCTGTTTTGACTTATGCAGGGCATGCAACAGTTGTTAATAAATAATGTTACGTTCACAAAAAAGTATCTCAAATAAATAGAAAACTTACCAATATACAATTGAATTGAGTTAAGCAAGACATGATCTTAAAAGGGACTACAAGCTTATAAGAAACTGAGTTGTGAAAAGTTCTAGAAAATATTTTCTGAATGGCACTGTGTAATTTAGAGGAATGAATGACATTTTAGCCCAACTGCTAGAAAAGCATATCACGGACTTTCCCTTTTCTCTTTTCACATAATACCAATGCTTTAGCTAGCAATTTTTACTCTGCTGCTATAGCATCTTGAGATAAAATGATAGATCACCTGTCAGCAGATGGAATGGCTACATGGATGAAGAGACACTGTAAGAAATAAACTTGCTGATAGACATTTTCATACAATTTTTGAAATTGCAAGTAATTCAAACAGCCTAGCATCACAGCTTTCAGCCAAGTGAATCAATATATTTCTATCTGTACCTTAAAGAACTCAGTATAATGTGCACAGGCTTGATGTTCTTAATTATGTAATAAACACTACACTTCAACCACTGTTTGATTCTGTAGGCTACATAAAATCCTGATATTCATGTATAGAGATGATGGATATGACCAGTGATAGCCAAATTTAAATAGAGATGAGACTATTACAAATTGATCTCTATATTTTGGCTACTGAAATGAATAAGGGCACAAACAAGGAATACATTTATTGTAAACTGAAAACATTGACTCAATTTACTCTCACTAGAGACATGAATTTATAAGCATTCAGTCAAGGGTTATACCATGGTAATACTGTTCAGAAAGTATTATTATCCTAATATTGTTTTATATATGTTTAGTGCTTACTTTGTAACATGACAAGTAATTTCTTAATGTGAGGCAAAAAGGCATGAGAGTTTAGTAATCTAGTATTTTTCTTAGTTTGGCTTATGCACAGCTGAGCACTTTGAAATAGCACCCTTGGAAACACATATGTGTCAGGCTGCACATATGCCTCTGTCTGAAGAGTAGAACAAATTTCACTTCTTCTTAATGGCCACCAAACATAGTTTCCATTCAAACATATTTCCAATATATTCATGTATAAAGAGAGGAGGGAATGACCTAGTTTGAGCCAGAATCTGACTCTAAGTGCATGTTTGGCAAATCAAGTCCTTAAGTGAATCTTAGAATTTCACATTTACCCTCCTATGCCTGTGTATATATGGGCATACATATATGATATATTATGGAAAAATACATGTACAGTATAAAAATGTTACATGATCTGAACCACCCTCCCTGTTCCTTTTAAGTAAACTCATCCTTCTCTTTAACTCCACAAAAGAGAGTATATTGTCTCTGTGGGCCCTGATTGTCTTTACTCACATGCTCACTGCTCTCTTGAAGTCGTATTTGACCTTGTACTGTTTTGTTCTGAATTAACTTCACTTGCTACTTTTACAAAACTGTGTGAGGCTTTATTTTATTTTTTTCATAAGAAACCATCTTAGGCCTAGCACCCATCCCAGAGATGATTTACTTTTTACTGAATTAAAAAGAATTTGTACATTAAAAGTATAATTTTTATTTCAGGAATTTCCCTCATGACAACCATTATACTTGATGTAGTATTTTAGAACTGATTTGTCTCTTTCAAATGAGTTGATATTGTGGTGCCTGCTCTCTGAAAACAAGTATCATCTTAGGGCTAACTGGAGACATGGATATTCTTAGTTTGGCTTATGCATTTGGTAGTCGAACACATTCATCTGCAATATACAATGTCTGAAAAATGAAATAGGTTCTCACAGGTTACCAACTCACAGATAGATTAGTTACTAATATAGAGAACAAGTATGAATAGGGAAAACCTGCAATTGAGTCTTAGTGATGCCAAAAGGACTACAGAATTACAAGGATCATTTTCTTCATAGATGCAATGACTACTCTTTTCAAGTTATAAATTTCAATAATAGCATCCATGTTAACACCTTATAAAATAATACTCTTATATAAGCAATAGCAATGAAAATAGTAGTCCAGAGCAGTTTCAGAGGTGAGCAGATTCCAGCTCCTGGGCTGCCTGTGCAGAGAATTCCTCTCCAGGATCAGGGTCACACCCAAGGGTCTGATCTCAGTCTCTTGGCAACGGATAGGCCCTAGGCTTTAGCTGTGAGGTACATCCTCCAGCAACTCCTAAAAGAAGGGACCTTGCATGGTCAGGCCCCACCTCCAGGGTAAACTGCATCATCAAACAAGGACTGCGGTCATGAAACTCAGACCCCTGTACAGAGCAGAGTCAGAGATTAAACAGGCCCTTTGTTCAGGACAGACAAGAGACACACGAGCCCTCTAGCCACAACTGACTAAGCTGAGCTGACTAAGCTAAGTGTGAACCACTGAAGCCATGTGGAGACATGAGTGCAAAAATACATATGACAATATAAAGACAATAAGGCAACACCAGAAGAAACTGGTGGTTCTATAACTACAAGACCTGAACAGAGCAATGAAGGGGAAACAGAAAGAAACAACAGCAAAAACACCTTTATGAAGATTATTGAAGCCTTCAAGGAGGATATAAAAAATTCACTTAAAGAAATAGAAGAGAATGCAAACCAACAATTGGAAGAGATGAACAAATCCTTGAAAGGAAACACAGAAAAGGGAATTCTCAGCAGAAGAATTACAAATGGCTGAAAGGCACCTGAAAAAGTGCTCATCATCTTTAGCCATCAGAGAAATGCAAATCAAAACAACTTTGAGATATCACCTGACACCTGTTAGACTGGCTAAGATAAAAGACACAGAGGACAGCCTATTCTGGAGAGGATGCAGAGCAAGGGGGACACTAATCCATTGTTGGTGGGAGTGTAAGCTTGTTCAGCCACTTTGGAATGCAATATGGTGGTTTCTCAGAAAATTGAGAATCAATCTCCACAAGGACCCAGCAATATCACTTCTGGATGTATACCCTAAAGATGCCCAGTCATATTCCAAAGGCATTAGCTCAACTATGTTCATAGCAGCATTATCTGTAATAGCAAGAACCTGGAAACAATCTAGATGTCCCTCAACTGAAGAATGGATTTAACAAACTGTGGTACACCAACACAATGAAGTACTACTCAGCCATAAGAAAAAATGATATCCTAAAATTTGCAGGCAAATGGATGGATTTGGAGAATATACTCATGAGTGAGCTACAAAAAAACCCAGAAAGATAAGCAGGGGATATACTCACTCATTAGTGTACTCTAAACAAACAAACAAGGAAAAAGCAAAGCATGCACAAGCTGCAAACAACAACCACTGAACAGCTTGGGATAAGAAACACCCTGCACTGACTCCTTGGATCTCACTCCCCCTAGAGGAACACCTGACTCACTCTTGAGGGAGGGGGGAGAAAACTGGATCTGCCAGGAGTGGAGACTGAACTAAGCAATATTGGGTCAGTAGGACCATGGGACTGCCTGCTCCCTGCCCAGGGAGGGGATGGGAATTTGTGGAGAAGAAAGAATGACCTGATGTGGTGGGAGGGGGAAGGAACCTTGAATAAGGATATACAAGGATAGAAAGTGTGACTTCTTTGTCAATAATAATAATAATAATAAAGAAAAGAAAAACCCCAAAAATGAAAGAAACATTCCAGGAACTAAAACTTGAAATAGAAGCAATAAAAAGGTCACAAAATGAGGCAATGTGGAACTAAATAATCTGAAGAAGAGAGCAGGAACTACACATACAAGCATAAACAACAGAATCTAAGAGATGGATTCTGTCCATCAGTCAAAGAAAACACAAAAACTAAAAAAGCCATACCACAAAACCTTCAGGAAATTTGGGACACCATGAAAACATCTAACCTAAGAATAATAGGAATAGAAGAAGGGGAAGAATCCCAGCTCAAAGGCACAGATAATGTATTCAATAAAATCACAGAAGAAAACTTTCCCAATCTAAAGAATGAAATGCCTATTAAGATACAAGAAGCTTACAGAACACCAAATAGATTTGACCCTTCCAAAAAAGTCTGCTTGCCACATAATCCGCAAGACATACAAAACAAAGAAAAAAATTTAAGAGCTTCAAAAGAAAAGGGCCAACTTACCTATAAAGGCAGACCCATCAAAATCACATCTGACTATTCAATGGAAACAATGAAAGTCTTGGTCTTTGATTATACAGACACTAAAAGAGCATGGCTGCCAACCTAGAATACTTTACTCAGCAAAACTATCAATCATCATAGCTGGAGTAAAAAAGATATTTCATGACAAAGCCAGACTTAAACTGCATCCACACCCAGCTCTGCTCTAAATCAAAGCCAGCAGGGACATACCCGGCGAGCCCAACCCCCACCAATACTGGTCAGAGGGACCACCTATAGCCAAATCCACCCCAACCTCAAACTGAGTCCTTACACACCAATCCCAGCAGCCTCCTGAAAAACTAGAAACCAACCCACCGCCACCTGGCCCACAATTGACTAAAAGCTGACTAAGAAAAAACGAACAGTGGAGGCAATGGGCAGACACCAGAGGAAGAATACATATAGCAACAGAAAAAACAACAAGGAACCACCAGAAGAAGCTGGGTTTTATACAACATCAAGAACTGAGCATAGCAATGAAGAAGAAGCAGAAGTAAACAATCTTAAAAAACAATTTTATAAAGATAATAGAAGCCTTAAAAGAAGATATAAAAAAATTCCCTTAAAGACACAAAGAAAAATTTGAAAAAGATTAACAAATCCATATAAGAAAATTAAAAAAAAAACCTAGGAAAAAAGACAAATAACAAGAACAACAAAAAGGCTAAGGAAATATTCAAAAACATACAAATAGAAATAGAAGCAATAAAGAAGGAACACACAATGCCTGGAGCCAAAGTCTAGCTTAGCCATTTTTCAGTTTATAAATTAGCTTCTACAATTAGCCCTGATTGTTTTAAGCTGGGCTATTAATTCAGGTGGCTTTCATTGATCCTCCCTGACTGGCAGGTGACATTCTCCAGGCATTCAACTGAGAACAGACACATTTCCATATCAATTCTACCCTGTCTGTTACCCCTCCCTTCAGGCTTGCCAACTTCTTGAATAATCCTCCCCTTCCTCCCCTTCCTCACTGGCTACCTGCTTTCTTCACACGCTGAGATTCTATTTAAATGACGGCTGGAAAAATAAAGTAAGTCAGATCTTGAATAGAAATTTCTCCATGTTCCTGTTTCTTCATTTGTCTCATCCCCAGTTTTGGGTCTTCCTTGAAGACCCTGCTGGCTAGAGCAACAGAGGCAATGCTGGAAGTACAAAACCTGAAGAAATGAACTATAACTATAGATAAAAGCATAACCAGCAGAATGCAAGAGATGGAAGAGAGAATCTCTGGAGTGGAGTAGAAATACATATGTCAGTCCAAAAAAAAAATAAAAAAAAACAGTAAAACAAAAAGTCATAATACAAATGTCCAGGAAATTTGGGATATCATGAAAAGAACAAACCTGAGAATAATTGGAATTGAAGAAGAAAAAGAATACCAAATTCTTCACAGGCACAGAAAATATCTTCAAAAAAATCATAGAGGAAAACTTCCCCAACCTAAAGAAGGAAATGCCTATAAAAATACAGGAAGCCTACAGAACACCAAATAAACTAGTCCCACAAAAGTCTACTCACCATTTAATAATCAAGCTTCTAAATCTACAGAATAAAGAAAAATACTAAGAGCTGCAAAGGAAAAACATCACATCACCTATAAAGGCAGACCCATCACCTGACTTTTCAATGAAAACAATGAAAGCGAGAAGGTCCTGGTCAGACATTATACAGACACTAAATGCATGGACGCTAACACAGACTACTATACCCAGCAAAACTATCAATCAACATAGATGGAGTAAACAAGATATGTCACGACATAACCAGACTAAAACAATACCTAACCACAAATCCTGCCCTATGAAACACCCTAAAGGAAAAACTCTGACCAAAGGAAACCAAAAACACCTATGTAACCAAAGAAAATTGATAAGCCCAAAGAAGAACCCCTCCTGAAAAAATGGAAATACAAGCTACTATCAAAAATGATGGGAAAAATTGATCATTGGTCATTAATATCCCTTAATATCAATGGACTCAATTTACCTATGAAAAGACACATTCTAACATGATGGATACAAAAACAGAAGCCATCCTTCTGCTGTATACAAAAAATGCACCACAACTTTAAAGACACACACAGGCTCAGAGTAAAGGGTTAAGGAAAGACTTTACAATCAAATGGCCCTAAGAAACAAGCTGGTGTAGCCATTCTAATATCTATCAAAATAGACTTTAAACTAAAATCAATAAAAAGAGACAAGGAAGGACACTACTTATTCATCTCAGAAAAAAATCACCAAGACGAAATTTCAATCCTGAATATCTATGGCCCTAACATAAGGGCACCTACATAAGTAAAAGAAACATGTCTAAAGCTTAAACTCCATATCAAACCTGACACACTAATAGTGGGAGACTTCAATACTCCATTTTCACCCTTGGATAGGTCAACCAGACAGAAACTCAACAGAGAAATAAGGGATCTACCAGGAGCTGTTACCCAAATTAATTCAGTAGATATATTCTGAACTCTCATCCCTAACAAAAAGAATATACATATCTCTCAGCACCCCATGGAACTTTCTCTAAAATGGACCACATGCTATGTCATGAAGCAAATATCAACAAGTACCAAAAAATGAGTATAACTCCTTGCAGTATTTCAGATCACCATCGTCTAAAGTTAGAGTTCAACAACATCAAAAATCACAGAAAGCCTACCAACAAATGGAAACTAAACAGCTCTCAACTGAACCACCTCTGCATCAAGGAAGAAATTAAAAAAGAAATCAAAGTCTTCCTAGAACTGAGTGAAAGTGTATCCATGACATACCTAAACTTATGGGATTCAATAAAAGCAGTCTAAAGGGAAAAATTTATAGTACTAGATACCTACATTCAAAGACAAGAGAATCTCCACATAAGAGATCTATCAGCACACCTGAGGGTCCTGGAACAATTAGAGGCAAACTCACCAAGAAGGAATAGAGGACAGGAAATAATTGAACTTAGAGCTATAATCAACAAAATTGAAACAAAAAGAACAACACAAAAAATCAATGAATCAAAGAGTTGGTTCTTTGGGAAAGTCAACAAGATAGATAAACCCTTATCCAAACTAACAAAAAAGCAGAGAGAGAATATCCAATTCAACAAAATCAGAAGTGAAGAGAGGGATATAACAACAGATCCCAAAGGAAATCCAGAGAATTATAAGGTTATACTTTGAAAAGCTATACTCCACAAAAATGGAAAACATAGAAGAAATGAACAGCTTTCTTGACAGGTACAATTTATCAAAATTAAATCAAGGTATGATAAAAGACCTAAACAGTCGTATAACAAGAAAGGAAATTAAAGCTGTCATTAAAAGTCTCCCAAATAAAAAGCCCAGGCCCAGATGGTTTCAGTACAGAGTTCTACCAGACATTCAAAGATGAGTTATTATCAATACTCTTCAAACTGTTTCACATAGTAGAAACTGAAGGATTATTGTCAAACTCTTTATATGAGGCCACAATAACCCTCATACCCAAGCCACTCAAAGACACAACAAAAAAAGGAAATTGCAGACCAGTTTCACTCATGAACATTGATGCAAAAATTCTCAACAAATTTCTGGCAAGCCAAATCAAACAACATAAAAAAAAAGTTACTCACCATGATCAAGTAGGTATCATCCCAGAATTGTGGGGACGTTCAACATATGAAAAGCTGTAAATGTCATCCCTCATATAAAAAAATTAAAGGAAGAAAAATACATGATCATTTTTCATATATGCTGAAAAATGGTTTGACAAAATCCAACATGCCTTTATGATAAAATTCCTGGAGAGATAAAGTTCTCAGGTTTTAGCTAAAGCAATAAGAGAACAAAAGGAGATTAAAGGGATACAAATTGGAAAAGAAGAAGTGAAACTATCTTTATTTGCAGATGACAAAATTACAAACATAAGTGACCCACAAAATTCTACCAGGGAACTTCTACAGCTTTAAACATCATCAGCAATGTAGCAAGATACAAGATTAACTCAATGAAATCAGTAGCCCTCCTATACACTAAAGATAAAAGGGCTGAAAAAGAAATAAGGGACACATCACCTTTTATAATAGCTACAAATAGCATTAAATACCTCGGTGTTACTATACTCAAAGAATATCAGATCTGTTTGACAAAAACTTTAAATTTATGAAAAAAGAAATTGAAGAGGATATAAGAAAATGTAAAGCTCACTTATGTTCCTGGATAGGTAGGATCAACGAAATGAAAATGGCAATCTTTCCAAAAGCAATCAACAGATTCAATACAATTCCCATCAAAATCCCAACATAATATTTTATAGACCTTAAAAGAACAATATTCAATTTTATTTGGAATAACAGGAAATCCAGGATTGCCAAAACAATTTTGCTCAACAAAAGAACCTCAGGAGGCATCACCATTCTTGACGTCAAGGTATACTTATAGAGCTACAGTAATAAAAACAGCTCAGTACTGGCATAAAACAGACTTGTGGACCAATGGAATCGAACTGAAGTCCCAGACATTAACCCACACATCTATGAACAGTTGATTTTTGAGAAAGAAGCCAAAAATATTCAATAGAAAAAGATAGTACCTTCAACAAAATGTGTTGGTATAACTGGATGGTAGTGTTTATAAATATAAAAATAAATCCAAACCTTTCAACTTGCACACAACTTAAATCTAAGTGGGTCAAAGACCTTAACATAAACCCAGCCACTCTGAACTTGATAAAAAAGAAAGTGGAAAATATTCTCCAGTGCATTGGCACTGGTGACCACTTTTTAAATATAACACCAGTAGTGCAGACACTGAGAACAACAATCAATAAGTGGAACCTCCTGAAATTGAGAAGCTTCTGTAAGGCCAAAGATACAGTCAATAAGACAAAGCAACAGCCTACAGAATTAGTAAAGATTTTTACCAACCCTACAAAAGACATAGGACTGATCTCTAAAATATATAGTGATTTCAAGAAACTAGAGCCTCAAACTCTTAATAACCCAATTAAAAAATGGGGTTCAGAACTAAAAAGGGAATTCTCAGCAGTAGAAATAATAATGGCTGAAAGGCACCTGAAAAAGTGCTCAACATCTTTAGCCATCAGAGAAATGCAAATCAAAACAACTTTGAGATACCACCTGAAACCTGTTAGAATGGCTAAGATTAAAAACACAGATGACAGTCTATGCTGGAGAGAATGCAGAACAAGGGGAACAATACTCTGTTGTTGGTAGGAATGTAAACTTGTTCAGTCACTCTGGAACGCAGTATGGCAGTTTCTCAGAAAAGTAGGAATCAATCTCCCCAAGGATCCAGCAATACCACTCCTAGGCATCTACCCTAAAGACACATATTGGCACCCCAGAAACATTAGTTCAACTTCGTTCATAGCAAAATTATTCTTATAGCAAGAACCTGGAAACAACCTAGATGCCCCTCAACTGAGGAATGAATTAACAAGCTGTGGTATAACTACACAATGGAGTACTACTCAGCAGTCAGAAAAAAATCATATTCTTAAATTTCCACAAAATTGGATGCATATGGAGAATATCCTCCTGAGCATGGTCTCACAAACTCAGAAAGATAAACAGGGTTGTACTCATTCATTGGTGGACTTAAAACAAACAAACAAAAAAGCTTAGCATGTCCTAGCTGCAAACCATAACCACTAAACAGCTTGGGATCTGAAACACCATGATCTGGCACCTTGGAGCCTATGCCCTCTAGAGGAACACTTGACCCAGTCTTAATTTTGGGATGAAGAAAGCAGATCTGTTTGGAGTGGATGCTGAACTAAGCCACCTAGAGACTTGAGACCTCCTGCCCTTGCTGGGGAGGAGATAAGGAAATGAGAGAAGAGAGAGTGACTAGGAGGGGTAGGAAGGGGAAGAGAGTTTGAATAGGGAATACATGGGAAAAAATGAAACTTTATTCATATTAAAAATTAAAAATAAAAATAAAAAAGGAAATTAAAAGAATTAAACAAAAATTTCTAACAATAGAAAATCAGAAGTAACTATAAAAATGAGAAGACAATAGTTTAACACATATATAGACCATATCAACACCTCTATTAATTTAATTATTCTTTAATCTTCAGCTCTTAAATGATGAAAATTCAGAAGAAATTTTAACAAAGATACAGAGCATACTAATAATTCTCTCAATTGAACTATTCTTTAAAACTTAAATCCTAAATGATGAAAATTCAATAGAAAATCTTCCAAACAAAAATTTTAAATAAGGGAAAATTAGTATTAAGTAAAGAATTTATAAAATTATTTTATTATTAGAAATTTTTAAACAAAATTATTAATAGGATTCAATTGCTCATTTATCAAAATGGTCAAATATATTATTAGAAGTTTCTCACAGTTCTTTCAACTTTAGGGTATAAATTAGTGTTATTAATTTCTGAATATATAGTAGAGTAACTAAAACAATTTTTATTGTATCTCTCACCTCAAATATTAAATACTTCAAATTTAAAAATATAACAAAATATATTTATACATTTTGAGAAAAATGGCACTCATATATATTCCTGTTGGAAATATATACCTATACAGGAGAGTTATTTTGTAATGTGAAGAGAAAATTCCCATTTCAAACTTAATCTTTCACTAGAAATTTATCTTCAATCCATTTGCCTTGGAGAAAAATCTTCACAACATGAAATATTTCTATGAACAGATTATTTTAGAACTTTTTCAAAATAGAAATTTCTGAAGTTAAACAATGAACAGCTAATAAAAGTAGATAGATCTTTTTACAGATTAACTAAGTTAGTTAAAAAACAAGAAGACAGAACTCAGTGGACTGATATTAACTTTTAGGAGGTAAAATACCTTAAAATTAATAAATAAACATAGTGAAAATAGATGTTTTACTGAACATAACATTGTATGGGTATTGAGATGTACAAGGATTTGGGAATGTTTAAAAATAGGAAAAGAACTTAAAAATATGACTTTATTCATAATATAAAATACTATATCCAAACATTATTTTAAAATAATATTTATTACCTTTTGCTGTAAAACCACCACAGGACATTTGTTATCATTTCTCCAAGCTAAGCATATCTACAGTTTGACTAGCTATGAATGGAGGTTCATGAATTTCAAGTTCAACTTCTTATATCACCACGTGTAAGAAAATCAAGCTTGTCTATGTGACTATAGTTTCTTCATTAGTAATTGTCAAAAGAACAGGGCTTCATCTTTGCACATAATTTCAAACAAAGTCTTGAAACTGGTTCTATTTTAGTACACTCATGAAAATTGTCTTTTGTGGCACATTTTAAGATTCTGGTTCTGATGATTTCACCAGTATCAGTAAATATGCTCGGATCTAAATTTGATTGTGTGTATAGTATAATAGTAAGTGTTATTTTGTAAAGAGTACTTACAGGAAATAACTGAAAGCTTTCTAGTTTTTTACAAACCTCAGACTATGTCTGTGTCATTTATAACAGGTTACATAATGCTGCAGCAAGAAAACCCTGAATTCCAATGACTGCAAATGACACACTTTATCTTGCTTACATTCATCCCTTTTATAACTTGGGTCTCTTGTTCTAATTTGTGTCCCATATTTGTAATTCTAGACAACAAAATTCCTCAGAAGTAATACTTCTGTTTTCTATAGCTCTGAGAAATAATGGAGAAAATACATAGTTACCTGAAGATTTTCTAGAGACATGACATATTCATTTTCCTAAAAAGATAGATAACAATTGTTTTTTATTTTTATTATCGAGATTCTAATATGATTACATAATTTATTCTCTCCCTTCCCTTCCTCTACACCTTCCTCCCACAAATCTCTCCTTATTTTCTTTCAAATTTATAGCTTCTCTTTATTTTCTCCTTTTTATTGCAAGGGTCACAGAACTATATATAGTCATATCATAGAAAAAGTAGACATAATTCTACCTCTACAAGTTTGTAAAAGCTATAAACCTTTAGGTGATCTTTTAAAAGTCTACTAAGAATGTAATATTTTATTAAGTCATACAGCAATGTTCAAGAAGATAAAGAAACTCAATCAATAATTGGGATTTTTCAAAGTTTCTTTTCTTATTTTTGTATTTATTTATTTATTTATTAGACAAATCTGGCATATAGCATTACCTGAAGTCTGTTGACAATAATCATATAGTTCATCTTGTCTGGAAAGTAAAATTTTATTCACTCTGTGACCATTTTGCTTAAAAAAAAAGATATGCAATACAGTGTTTGATCATGGCGTCTAAGTGCTTATGCATGTCCTCTTCAGCATGGGAGTTTCTAGAAATCTAGAAGCTCTTTCATGGCAGAGGGAGCCCATATTGTTTCACAAGAGACAAGGATAGAAGATGCTAATCTTTTATATTTAGGCTCTAGAAATTGATGTGTTCTCATTCTATGGTTCAAACAGTCATGTAACCTAGGAAGATTCAAGAAAATTCCTTAACTCCACTGTTAATGCAAAGGTAGGATATAAATGCAAAGTTAATAAAACTGTGAGGTGAGCCACCTCTGGATCTACTCCCCCTGATTTTTAGAGTCATATGCAATTAGACAGTTTTAATTAATTTTATAATTTTAGAAGCTAGATCAGACATATGATGTGGAAGATTTTACATAAGTTTTAGCAATATTAGAAATGTTATTACACAGAAATATAAAAAGAAATGCAAATAGAGTTTAAATAACAAAATGAGAAAGTAGAGAAATAACTTTTTTATTTATTTTGTATTTATCAAGAAAAACAGTAAAATGAATTAAAAATGCTGATAAGTTAACAATAACTATAAAGAAAATAAAAATCATAAGCATGACTTATCAAGGGTGATAATGCAAATAAGTTTGCTACACATAAAATTACTTTGTGTTCAGCTTTCCCTCTGAATTTTTTTTTCTATCCGTGTATATCCTTATTCAAGGTCCCTTCCCCCTCCCGAGAAATA
The DNA here is from genome assembly GCA_004025045.1 of Sigmodon hispidus. Lineage (NCBI taxonomy): Eukaryota > Metazoa > Chordata > Mammalia > Rodentia > Cricetidae > Sigmodon > Sigmodon hispidus. Next base: position 14,663 of record PVIH01013016.1, on the reverse strand, counting down.
ACTTAAATGACATTGTTTTCCACATAACATAAAAAAGATATTACTTGTTACAAGAGTCCCCAAGTCTGTTAATAGATATCAAGAATTTATTAAGATATAAAATGGGAATAACACATTCATTGATACAGAATGAAGTAAACAGCCATTTATCCATCTGTTATTGTCCTATGCTCCACCCAATGGTAATATCTGCCAACTTCAAGTTGCTCAATGCCACCTAACCTAGTCGGTGACTGCCATCCAAGAAAAAGCATGTCCCCCTCTTTCCCCTTTTATGGGGTCATATATGCAGTGAAGAAACCACACCCTAAGGTTTGTACTACAAAGCTATTGGCAGAACAAATTTTCACAATACTTATAACTGATGTGGCAGGGAAGTAAAATATATTTAAAATGTTTGAAACTATAAAATCAGTTAGAACTGTAATGGAATTTAATCTGCCGCTATGTTTATATTAAGGTAATATTTATTACTCCAAAGCCACTTATGGTACAGAGGGTTTTCAGAGGGGAAAAAGAGAGAAACAGCGCACAGGAGAAGTCCAAACTGAGCAGTCCTTCCTAACCATGCCACAGGTCGAAAAGGGGCCGGGCTCTTTCCTCTTCTGGGGCTCTTTCCAGTTGACCACACCCTGATCCTTGACATCATCAGAGTTTACATGGGTAGCTTCTGGTTTCCCGCTACACAGAACAATAAAAAGAGATCAATGACAGGATCATAGATAAAAAAAATAATAATAAAAATAAAAAAATAAAAAAATAAAAAAAAATAGGACCAGAGAAAAGAATGTTGAAATACCATGAAAAATACTGTTTATAAGCTGTCCTACATTATATGACAATGCTATAAGCATCTTCTTTCAGTGACTTAGAGTGTTCTGCCCAGGTTGTGGGAACTCCCAAAGACCACCAGGGAAACCAAATCCATATGTAAAAGCAAAGAGCCTTTATTCAAGCTCTAGCTTGGTCTCTGTCTGTCTGATGCAGCAATAGGAGCAAAGAGTTCTGAACCCAGTCAGAGGAGGGTTTTTGTCATAACAGATATTAGAATGAGGGCATTTTCAGGCTTCAAGACCTGATTGGCTGCCATTTGTCTATGAGGATCTTAGAGAAAGGGCATAAGTGTCTTTCTGGGCTAAGGGACATCAGGTGATTATCTATACTGGTAAGAACCTTAAGTATTTTCTCTGGATTAGAATGTTATGTAGTTTCCCCTTAAATGCTGATTGGCCTGTTCCAGAGGTGGTGTTTGTTTATGACTTTTCCTGGGACCTGATAATTCCTCACAGTAAACTGAAACTTAGGCCTATTTTTTGACATTTTTTTTTTTTTTTTAACTAAGATTGTAATGGCAGAGGTAGTTCCTTCAGGAAAAAGTAATTAAAACCCATGTAAAGTTCTCAAAGTTTAGTGAGACTCGAAGTGGTATAGAAGTCCAGAAAAAAAGCTGTGGCTTTTTATTTATGTATTTTCTTATTTATTTACTAAAAATTATGCCTAATAACTTTTATTTCATCTTTCCTTACAAAACTTCAGTTTCTTTTTTTTTTAGTTTTCTTTCATACATTACAAACACACTGCAGTTTCTCCTTCTACTTTTCCTAGTCCTCCCCACTCTCCCTTAAATCTGTTCTGTTTTTCTTCAAAAGAAGAAAAGGTATCCCAAGGACATCAATCAAAGTCAATAAAACTGAGCACAAACCTTCATAATGAGGCCAGATGAGGCAATTCAGCATGAGGAAAAAGGTTCCAAGAACAGGCAAGTGTCAGAGACACTCCACTCCCACTATTGGGAGTCTTATAAGAGAACCAAACTAATAACCATAACATATATGAGAGAAAGAGGACCTATCTTAGACTCATGCAGACTCCTTGATGGTCGTCATTTCCGTCTCTGTGAGCCCTGGTTGGCTGATTCTGTGGGCCATGCTTTTGAGGTGTCCTTGATCCCATTTTCTCCTACATTCCTTCTTCCTTTTCTTCTGTGGAGTTTCCTGAGCTCGGCTAAGTGTTTGGCTCTGAGTCTCTGCATATGCTCCAATAATTTGAAGAATAATCATATTATTGTTGATATTGCTGATATTCTTGTTTGAAATACTTTTTATTCAGAAATCTCCTATTCTAAGAGCCATATCAAGTTCTAGCCCTTTGTATGGAAGCCAGGCATTGAAAGCAAGACATTCAGAACTGAACTTGAGATTAATACAAGCACCAATTTTAAGAACAATTTTGTTATCAAGTGAATTTGGTAGCTCCAGCTATTTCAGTTCCTGTTTGCTATGCACAGATCTTTGCAGATTTTAAAGCTCTGGGAGGTAAACTTTCCTTCAGCTCTGCAAGCTACAGATGCTCCTAAATACCAAGGAATGTGTCTGAATCTCAAACCCTGCTTCTGTAGGAGGGCTTATGTAATGCTCAGTGGAAAGAGAACAGTTACTAGTTTGAGGAGAGAATTACTCTCTTTTTATGTTTCATTATTTTTCAGGAAAAATACACCTAGAAACTATTTGTAATGTTTTTCTCCTTGTAGTTTGTGTTTCAAAGTATGTGAATTCATTGTCTTTTTAATTTTATGGTTAAATGTGTCAAGCATGACTGAAATTTTGTGGCTTTAACAATACCTTATTACACAGAATTCTCTGTTAGTCTCTTATTTTTTTTTTAGTTTTAAATTGTATAGACATGATTGGTTTGTTTTCTAATAATTAGTATCCATTCTATCAAATATTATATCAGATAAAACAAATATACTATACAGTACAGAAAATTCACTTATTAGAAAATCAGTATTTAAAAAAAACTATAGTAGCTAAATCTGGAAATAATCATGACTTTTTTAGAAGTTCATAGTTTGTGAAAAGTCTACTAATTAATTTTCACACTATAAAGTGATGTACTATCATAGACACATGTTAAAATAATGATAGGTACCTAGAACGTTACACACCTAATTTTTAAGCAGATCTGGAGAGTATAAGGGTGTTTTATAGTTTACAAATACCTACAAATTGAGTTAAAATTTGGTTCTTTCTTTCATGAGAGCAAAAAGGAAAAAAATAAAACTGGAATTTAATATTCGAATTAAGAAGACAGTAAGGGTATAAAATTCGGAAATACACTAAAAACCAATGCCTATGGAACTGAGAAAAATCTGCTAAACCATATGTCCATCAGCTATTCAACATGGATTAGTGATTTTTTTTTTCACATTCTCCAGAATAAAAGTATTGCTCTATAACCACAAGTATTCTTAAACTAAAAGGGATTATCTGAATTACAGGTTCTGATATTAGCAGCTACCTCATTGATAATTCACTTTTGTTTTGTTCAAATTGATAAGAGTGTGCAGGACAGAGTTAATATTCAAATTCTTACACTGCTATCCTCTTATAAGCCTAAGTTGAAGTAGCTCTCCACTTACATTGAGTTAGAACCAAAATGATTTCGAAATTCAACATTTATAATTAATCTTATTTTCTGTATGACAGTTTTGCCTTGCTTTATACATGTCCACCACATGATTGACAGGGCCCAAGGTTAGAAGAGGGTATCAGGTCTGGAATTGGAACTTCATACAGGTTTAAGTTGCTCTTGGAATCAAACCAAGCTTTTTGGAAGAGGAGTAGATGCTCTTAGACACTCAGCCATCCGCCAATCCTACAACAATCATTTTTAAGAGTGTTTTGATAAGTTATAAGGACTATTGGCATAAGCAGTCCCATTGTACTTCACAACTGTTTTTCTTCTGAATGTCTGGAATCTGGGTATTTCTGAGGTACTATTGGGTAATAAATAGACTGTGGTCAAAACCCTGGGCATTGACACCCTAGAGAACTTTCCTATATAATAATTCACATACACAATCTTCAGATATTGCAGGAAAAGGGGAAATGTGTCCTTCGTGGGTTTTTGGAAGGAATTCATGGAAGGTGGCTTCTAAACTTCATTCTTTACATTTTCTCTTTGGGGTTTGTGTGTGTTCTTTTCCATTCATTAATCTGCATTCTAAGGGTGACTATAGAGATTTTAACAAATCACTAAAACAAGGGCAATAAGAAGCTCTCAAAAATAAAAAACAAAATTAAAGTTATTATTTAATTGAAATAATGTTTTGAGAGGCATTCTAAATATTTGCCAAATAAAAATTCATGATGCAGAAATAGAAGAAACTCTTCAGAGAGTACAAAGCTCCAAGTCAATCACATGTTTGTTTCTGATAGCGAATTTTTTTTCTTATCAAATCAAATTCTTTAATTACACACATTTTATGCAGATTATTATGCAATTATACATATAAAATTTTTAAATATTTGTGTGTTCTACCTTTGAGATAACTAATAAGTAAAACAGACACATTTATATTTCTCCAGACAGTTAAGTGTTTGCATTCTCTAAGAACAATAATTACTACCGTCACCTCTTCTTTATTGTTGGCAAACTCTAACAAGAATTGCAATTAAACTTCTTGACTAATGTGACTCATTGCATTTTGGCTTTTAGCGCTAAATAAGTAAGGCTAAAATGTCTCTCAAATTAAATTCTTTTTCTGAGTTCTACTTGCCTAGCCAGCACAGAGTATGGGCTTTATTTTGATTACTGCTTAAATGCAAAGGCTGATTTGACTGATCATGCTGACATGAAGCTGAACTTAGACTCCTCATGAAATTTGTGAGTTCTTTCAAAGTGTCTTATTTTGCTAAGATCATTCTAGATTTGTGGGCAGAGATTCCATTTTAGTTGTAATTAGCCTGTTTGGTTAAAGAAGATATTCACCTATAGGAATTAAAAGAGTACAAGTGATTTTAAAAATGAGTGAGATTGTATGTATATGATGTGTGTGTGTGTGTGTGTGTGTGTGTGTGTGTGTATGAATGACAAGAGCCCAGGAGAAGCTGTGAGAGGGATTATAAAAGGAAATAATGGAAAACTGTAGGAAGAGCCATGTTGTACTCCATTCAGCATGCTTCAGGAATAGAAAGAGCAAGGCTACCATAACAGGGGCCTCTGATAGGTATAACACACTGACGAGAATGTCTGCTCACATGTTTTTCTTTTACAAAGCCCATCAATCTTCTCATTGAAGATCTCTGATAGTATGTCACACAGAAAGGAAAATATAGGACAATTAAGCCCATGACTTACAAGAAACGTCTAACTAAAATATGACAAATTAATACAAGGGATATAGATGGCTTTGAGAAATTTTACAAATATACACACATAAAACACTCTGGGATCTATGTTGTCCTACAATATCATTATGAATATAAATTAATTTTTTTAAATAAAAAAGAAGAAAACTATTTTAAAGTTATTTTAAAACATAATATTGAAAAACATACCCAATTTTAATCACACAGAGAAAGAATCATGGAATTTAATTATCTTAAAATTAAATCAGATATCTTACAAAACTACTGATATAGTTCAAACTGAATTTTTCTTAATGAAAATCAGCATACAAAACAATTAATTGATTATATGGCTGCATTTATATTATCTGATATATAGATGTTTTTACATCTGAGAAAATCTTATGTGCCACATATTTTTATTTACATTTTTTATCAGTTTTAAAATATATGAGTGAATTATCAATGTTTTGTAAAATTGCAGTAAAAAAATTTAAAAATCATTTTATTAAGTAGCAATAAAGAATATCTTTTTCATAATTGTTCCAGTTTTAGCAATTGAAAGTTTTGATATTTTTATTTCAATAATATTTACCAATTGATATTTGGAAGAAAGGGTTGTTTGTGATCACATTTTAAACCAGCTTCATATTTTCTCTAAATATAGTATTTCTAATAGTACAAAGATGTTTTGGACAGAAGAAAAGCAGTTTAGCAAACCAAAGTATAAAGTCAACAATTGATAATCAGCTTAAATAACTTATCAAGGAGAAAGCATAAAAGTCTGTACTTATAAAATAATTACAGTTAAATATGGGATTATTTGAAATTGTGATTATTGTAACCAAACAAAGGTTTAAGTACTGTAAATAACAGCGACTGGGCGCATGAGAACAATCAGGAACTAATCTACAAGCTAAGTGGAGATATCCAAAGGCACAATGTGAATAGTAGTCTGTAAATGCTAAACACATGTGAAAAATCATGTTTTCGTATGCTTTATTATAGCTTTCCTGGTTAGATACTCTGAGAAACATAATGGCTTTACTTTTTTTGCCTGCCCATTTACTATCCTTATGAATGCTTCTCTTGGGTCTGCATTTTTATTTAATAGTTCACTTTACACAGTGATTTTCATATGTTGCATATGCAGTCTATGTATGATGCCTATGTATAGGCTATATTGGAATGTTTCAAATGATATATACATACTTCAATATCATTACATTATTTATCTATCTATTTAATTATCTAAGTGACATAAGCAATTTGAAAAACATATCATATATTTGTGGGAAATACAATGTTTGTAAATATTATATATTTTAAAAGTGTATCAAATAAATAGAATGTCTAATGCAAACATATGGAGAAATAATATTTTACAAAATATCAGTGAAACATTGAGAGAAAGAAAATGAACAATGAAAGTGTTATGAAAACCTCTTAAAAATCTATTACAAGTTTAAATCACACACATGAATCACTCACATGCACACATTAACATATGAAACATATTTTTTCTTGGAAAATTAGGGTTGAGTTGTTTTAGACAGGATTATGGCTCCCCAAAGCCACATGCTGGCACAAAATTTCATGACATGTTTAGCGTATTTCAAATTTAGTTGTTAGTCAGAAGTGTCCCAGAGATCCTCCAAACATAAGGTCTATTGGCATTGCTCTCAGTACCCATCAAAATTTGGTATCAAAACATTATGGCTGAAGGTAACATACACTTAGGTCACATGACATGGGGATAGAAAGTAGGTATTAACCAGGAAGCTTTCCCTGTTGGATAATTTTTATGATATATGAAGGTTCTATGTAGACTAGGTGTGGGTTGTTACTATAGTCTTACCAGGATAAAATCCTGGGAGATACTATGAAGATTGACCTGACAATATATACTCATGAATGTAATAGGGCTTATGTGCATCTTATGTTACTGAGGTGACCAAACACTTGTCAATTGAATTTAAGGCCTGCCCTACAGGAGAAAATATATACTTTATATTGCAAATCTGAACAAAATCTTCAGTTGGGGAGTGCAAAGATTTCAGAAGTGAATCTATTACTATTATTGGATTAAATGGACATAGTATAAAACTGTCTCTAAATTTGTATCTCTCTATATATAAACTACTGTAGTTCTGAGATCTTGGCATGAATCTTTCTTGGTGCATTGGAAACAAAAGCACAGAATCTCACAACTGATCAATGTGCAGAAATAAGTGTCTGTAGGGTAGCCACTAATAAATGGGACATTTGCCTCATCATCTGTTTCATAAATCTCAGAGATCATTGAAGGAAAGGGTAGAAAGACTATTGTAACCAGAGATTGGGAAGGAACAGCAACAAATTTTATAGTTCACTCTGGACAAAACAATACTACTACCCTCTAAACTCATCACAGTGTTGAGTGCCTATACAAGACCTGTGCTTGGCATCAAATCATTATGACTGAAGGTAACACACTTAGGTCACATGAAATGGGGATAGAAAGTAGGTATTAACCAGAAAGCTTTCCCTGTTAAGACAGCGAATTTTATATCATAGAAAGGAAAGAGTTTAAGAGCTGCCTCCCTTAACTATGTAGATATTGACAATTGAAAGATTATGGGGAGGGCAGTTTTCTTTAAAAAATGCAGCCTCTAGAGAATCCAGCTAGAAGTCTAGGGTCAGCACAAATGAATTTGGTGGGCTATTTAAAAACAGCAAAAGAGGACATAAAATTGGAGGAAAGTGGTGGGGAGGATGATTTGGAGCGAATTGAGGGAAGGTGTGTGGGGATACAATTGAAATTGGTGTGAGTGTGAACTCGTTCAGCCACTTTGGAATGCAGTATGGCGGTTTGTCAGAAAACTGGAAAACAATCTCCCCAAGTATCCAGTAATACCACTATTGAGCATATACCCTAAAGACACACATTTGCACCACAGAAAAATTAATTTTTAAAGTGTATTTTTTGAAAAAAACCTATAAACTAAGTCTTAAATTAATTACACCCCAAACTTACAAAATACTAAATTATGTTTAAAAATCATAAATTTAAAGCAATATAACATGAATTGAAATGAATGCTACATAGCATCATTGTAATTCTACAATAAATGTAGGTTCACAAAGAATTTTTGTAAAAGGTTAAGAAGAACAAGGGAGAGATTTTCAGTGGTAGAAGTTGTTCAGGACTCTGTAGTAACCCTCTCCAATTCCTTGGTTCACCTACCAAAACAAGCAAATAACAACTGCCTCCAAATATTCTATATAAACTAACAGGATTAGTCTAAATATTAATATTGAATTCTTTCTGTGACTAAATTCAGAGAGTAAGCTGAGAATTATTTAAACATTCAATTCTCTTCCTATTAGTAAAGTTGACTTGATTTTTGAGACGATATATTCACTTTTCGGTATTAGATTTACAGATAGAACATTGTAATATGGTGAAATTGAATTGTCAAAGTATACCAAATGTTGAAGCTATTTTTGAATTATTAAGCATATTTTTTAAACAAGCTATAGAAAAATCTTTCTTTAATTGTTAGCTAAATCATCAACAAGTCATGGAAAATTAATTTTACTTTGATACATATGAAACAATACATTCATATATAAGTGATAGAAGCTTGCTACCATGAGTTGAAGGAAAAATTACAGGTCGAATCAATACACTATTCATTCTAATTATGTGTATATACTTCAAATTTGCTTTACATTTAAAGTGTTACATTTCAAGTAGAGTAAACGTTAAGACAAAATATATAGACTGCCCATATTTTTCCATTTATTAATGCATATCACATTTGGATTTCTTGAACATCATCATTTTTGTTTTATATTTATAGTTCATTCTCACAGATATTTACAACCACACTCACATGTACAGAAATCATTCTTTTTCCTCTGTCTTCCTCTAATTCTCTCTCTAACTTCTTCTACTAGTAAACACTCACACAAGCACACACACACACACACACACAAACACATACACAATTTTAGCAATTTTTATTATTATGCTGAATCATACGTACTTTAAATATACCAGAAAGTGAAAAATTTAGCATCAAAAAATAAATAATTATGTGATATAAGCATCAACTTCCTTTAGTTATTGTATTTTGTGGTAAAAAGAAAGTTGTTCACTTCTAAAATCGTCACCAATTTTATTAGCTCTCCATAGCTTTTTATCAAAATGCAGTATAAATTTTTCTTACTGCATTTTTATGGCTCAGTTTTAACACTCTGGTCACTCAATAATGTAGAAGTAATTTTAATTCAATAATTCTGTCATAATTTATCTCCTAAACACTCAGCAAACAAACTTACTTTTTCCATACAGCTTTAATTTAGTATGTGATTCCCTGAAATTCACAATTCTTTATAGATTTAAATGATTTTTAAATAATTTTATTCTTGAGATTTTATTATTTGTACCTGAATTCATTGCTTATGTCAAGTTCAGTATAGAAAAAAGAAGGCACTACCTATAATAGCTGATACTTTGCAATGATAAACTGTGTTCTGCAAAAATATTTTTTCAAAAATTGAATACTCAAATTACTTTTATAGATTTTATTATAACATATAGTTTTATTTTAAATTATCAATATTAGAAATCTATAGTGTTATGGTTTTTGTCTACTAATATCTTACAGAAACATGCAGTTGTTAAAATATGAAAAAGCTTTTGTTCTTCATTTAAGGTCTTTGTGCTTCATTGATAGCAGATATGAAGCAGATGTGTAAACATAATGTAAAACCCATATAATCCACATAATTGCACAGCTGCTTAAATACTGATACAAGAACCCATTTCTTGTTGGGGAATATTCAACCAGATTCAATACTAAATAAGTCTTTATGCTCAAGATATTTATCACTCATTACAGACCTTGGCAACAATACAGAGTTAGCTTCAATGTGAAAAACAGTAAATTTGCACTCATCTAGGTTTCTATGGACTATCAAAAAGGAACATCCAGCTATTCTAAAGCCTAATCTGTATTTCACATTAGAATATCTCATAAATACTCTTATTTTTAAAATAATATATGACATATTTTATTTAAGCCAAAGACACGGTTGCAAAAATATGGAAATATATTAAATGGAACATGATTTGTAAAATGTATTTGATTATTAGTAATAAAGCCAGCCAAAATTTAGACCTGCTCAACAATAATAAAATAAATTTGTTGGTCGTTCAATCATTTCTTATCATTAATGCTCTTCAGAACAGTAACTAATGTTACTCTTAAGTATTTGCACAGTTTTTTAGAACATTCTTTGGAGACCTTGCTGAAGAAAAACCATTTGTTTCAGCATCTTAGACACCTGCCTCTAGAGACACTTTCTGCTCTAGGTCTTCTAGAAATTTATATTTTCAATCTATTTTTTATTTTTAAATGTGTCTATTTCAGAATATAATTGTGGTTAACACTAACATAACCCTTCTGAGACTCATTTCACTGTCCATACCACGTTATGGCATAAATTACTTGCTAAGTGCCACAGATTTTAGGGACTATTTCCTTGGTCATTTGAAGATAATAACTCTGATATCCTCTCATATACTCACAATAGAAAATCTATCTTCATAGGGAACTGAAGATCGGGAAATTCAAGTGTAAGTCCTTTTCCTGGCTTGAAAATTGAAGAAACAAAAGTAAAATAACACTGATGAATGTCCCTAAAAGAGAGGAGCAAAGTTGAGGGGTTTTAGTCAATACTAATAAAAGACAAGTATGACAATTTGTGACCTTGTATCAAGAAACGAACAGTGAACTGCTCCAACATCTGCTGATTAGAACAGTCAGCAAATTCAAGCCATGTGAGGTCATCGGGGATGAATGGCTTCTGTAGCTTTAAAAATATCATGATGTAAGTGACATATTTGAAAAGGGTTTCTGCTTTCTCACATTTAAAAGGTATATTCTAATATGCATTAAAATATTGATGGCAAGAGTGTGAGGTAAATGATAACTTTGTTCTCACATAGTTAATTCCTTCCAGCCATGCCTGCAGGCTTGTCTCCTAGATGATCCTAAGTATCATCCAATTAGCAATCAATATTAATCTTCTCAAAATTATTTCATCATTTCCTTAAAATTGAGAGATTGGGTCATTATATGCTACTTGGCATCGAGTTCAGTTAAAATTTCTACTATCTTTTTGTTGTAAAATATCTTTTACACAATTTACAATTTTAAATTATAGTGTGATATATTGTGAGGAACAGATAAGTTGAGTGAATGTCCACTATTTACATGTACACACCATGTGAAGGACTGCAATGCCTTATACCCATAGAAAAGACAATGCCTTCCTTGGGTCAGGTTCAGAGGAGTGGCAAAGCATAGTTAGAGTACAGGTGTTAATAATATTTAAACTTACTCTTAATAACTGAAAATAACTGAAACCAGTGTATGCAGACACTGTCAACAGCAGCTTGCCCCTCTTCCCAGACAGCTGCAGCTGAAACTGCCCTGCTACAGAGATCACCTACTGAGACCAATTAACCTACCTTCTACTCAATCAACTGTATAAAGTACACATGTCTCCTTGATTGATGCTTATAAAGTAAATCTGCTGAACTTCCAGGCTACCACTGATACTTCTTTCTCACAGCTCACAGACTACCTGATCTAGACTAGCTTTTCTGTGGTATGTGTCTGTGTGTCTGTGTGTCTGTGTGTCTGTGTGTCTGTGTGTTTGTGCATGTGTCCTTTTCCAACACTTTGCTGTAGAGTCAAGTTAACTTCCAAGAATAGAGGCTTACATGTGGAAATTCATTTGCCATTTTTCAGGACTGGGCTAATTTATATAAAGCTTGATGAGTAGACTATCACAATTGTTCCAGTGATTTGGACTTTATAAAATTGATAAAAAACTTTTACTCACCTAAAATTTAGTATTATGAGGCATTATTTCCATTTGTCTAAAACTGTTTGTGGAAATCATACCTCCACTGCAATAAAAGTAATCACATTTTGAGTATACAATTAGCACCAATCAAAAGGTTAATATTACCAAACTTCTAGAAAAAACATTTCTAATCAACCATATTCTGTATCAACAATATTTTATTTGCTACTTCTCTATACTAATATTACTATGTATTCATTTCAACAGAAGGATCGGTAAAAGCTTCATTATTAGGAGCGCAATATATAGTACACATGTAAGGCCCTATGTATAAACCAAAGACCTTATAGCTCAATACCTTGTATTGCTTTCTGTTTTTAAAAATCCATGCTTTTATATCCCATTTATTTAATAATTTGCTTAAAAATGTTTATAATTTGCCTGACTTTTTCACAAAAAATGGTGAAAACTTGCATACAATTGTTATAAATAATCAATTAAAAACATATAATAACCAATGAATTAAAAATATTCCATGTTCATTGATTAGGAAAGCCCATATTATAAGCATTATTACATTCCACAACCTATACTATAGATTAAATGTCATTCTTCTAAAATTCCTTTAGACTATATTTGAGAAACCACAAAACTTAGGATAAAATTAATCTGCAAATTCTAAAGACCAAGAATGACAGAAAAACTAGCTGGACTGAAGCCTTATTATAATGTTACAAAATTTTAAATATGGGTCTGAGCTATGGCTCAGCTGTTACAAGGATTTATTGCTTCTCCAGAGACTGCAAGTTCAGTTCTTAGCCTCACATCATGGTATACCTGCCTAGAATTTCAGGGTCAGGATCTAAAACCTTTGCCTGGTCTACAAGGGCGGTAGTAGATCATAAAAGATGCTTATTTTCTGCTTAGAGCTTTTTCAGATACAATTCAGATACACTAGAAATATATAATAACATTTACCTGAAAATATGTGGTTTTATTTAAAAATTTTTAAAATGTTTAGAGATAAATACAGCATAATAGTTTTATTATATTCTTTATATAATATTATTATATGTCTAAAAATAATAGCATATATTAAAAGTAGCATCTTGTGTTTTAAAGAAATACAACAGCTCTTAATTTCTATAGCAGAAAATTGTAAAAAATTTTGGAAAGTGCCGAAGAGCAAGGTCAGCTTTCAGAGATAGTGGTCCCTTGTCACTGAAGGCATTGCTGCTGAAGATGGAATGCAGTCATGCATCATAGATATAAACTGGTAATATCTGAGTTCCAACTAAATATATTTAAAAGCAAACAGCTAGTCAGGGTTACCCCAGACTACATTTGACTATATTTGGTGACACTCGTTCTAAAGAGATCCATTATCGCCGGGAAAGCAGGTCTTCTTCCAGAAAAAAAAAAAAAAAAACATTTTATAGACATGATTAATAGTATTGTATCTTCTAGAATACACAAATCTCTCAACTTAAAAACAGAAAAAGGTTTGTAAGTACAAAGATTGAGTGAAGAGATAGATAGGTTGATTTACAGAGGCTGACTGGGGATGGATATGATCTGAATACATTGTATGTATATTTAAGAAAATTTTAGAGAATGAAATAAAATGTTATTTATAAGTTTTGATGTGTCTGATAGGAATTCAAGTGCCAGTCTCCACACCACTAAATCAGGATATTTACATCTTACTTAAGGGAAGTTATAAGTAAAAATATTAGTTATACAAATCTAAAGTTCTTAATTCATGATACATTTTTATATTATATATGACTATTTTTGTTTATTGAATTTATTTCTAAAATTAAAGAACACTAATGAACATAACATAAGAACTTGGAAACATAAATATTTTTAGATTCTAAATGGGATATTGACATAAGGAAATGCCATAAAACTTCACTCAAGATCAGTGGGTTAGCTCTATTAACAGTTCCCATACTTGAAGTACTTATATTTTCTATTTATGCTTCCGAGTTTTCAATTTAACATTTTGGGTATTTTGGGCAAATAGCCAATTTCGTTCACCCTGTGAGTCTATTCCCCATGTGAAAATAATAGATGTGTGTGTATTGGCTTTGCTTCATTAGCTGAAATTTAGGCTCGGGAGAACAATACCTTAGGTAATGTGTTTAGAATGTAGTTTATTCCCAGTGAGAATTGCAACTTGCAACTCCAAAAAGCATCTTAAACAGACAGAGCACAACTGATGCTTTTGTTTGAAAGAAGAAAAGATGTTTCTGTGTGGTGCTTTCTTAGAATAAAAGCTAGAAATAGTTCAGTGTATAAGCAGATAAAACTTTCCAAACTTAAAATGTATGTAGGATACATTTATAAAATGCAATTTATCACTCATAAAATTACCAGACTGTATTCTTAAATAGAAGCTTTAGGTGCTGTTTAATTTGATTGACTTAAAACTCCAAAAATGAGTCTTTTATTACTACAATTAGAAAGTGCTCTTCATCTTTAGCCATCAGAGAAATGAAAATCAAAACAACTTTGAGATACCACCTAACACCTGTTAGATTGGCTAAGATAAAAGGTACAGATGACAGCTTATGCTGGAGAGGATGCGGAGCAAGGGGAACACTCCTCCATTGTTGGTGGGAGTGTAAGCTTGTTCAGCCACTTTGGAATACAATATGGAGG
>PVIH01013015.1:0-60585 GCA_004025045.1 Sigmodon hispidus | reverse complement strand
TTAACCTCACTTCTACAGGGAGGGAGGGAGGGTGTGTGTGTGCGTGCATGCATGTGTGTGTGTGTGTGGGTGGGGGGGGGTTCTTCTAACTCCCATCTTCAATTAACCTCACTTCTACAGCTTCCTTCTCCTATACTTGTGTGGTCCCTTCTTCATGGCTGTCAGCAACTGCAATCACTGAGTGTAACACAAACCAACAGGGCTCTACAGAAAGCCAGCTTTGAGCCAGACCTTGCTGCCATCGCTGTACACTCTTCCCTGGTGCTCGCCTATTCCTCCTGCCTCTCCTGTTCTCTGACCTCAGAGCTCCACCAACCAAGTGTCAATATAAAACTGCAGAAGCACGTGTCCACAGCTAGGTTACAGCAAGCTTCTCAGAGCAACTGTAAAAAGAAACCTTTAGGTTTGCCTTTTTAAAATAAAATAAATATGTCACTAAAAGGGCTGGAGAGATGGCTCAGTGGTTAAGACCACTGACTGTTCTTCCAGAGGACCTGAGTTCAATTCCCAGAATCCACATGGCAGCTCACAACCATCTATAATGAGATCTGATACTCTTCTGTATACTGTATATATAATAAATAAATTTTTAAAAATATGTCACTAAAGTATGAGATCAAATTTTAATTTTAAATCAAAATTTAATTTTAGATTGCACACTCATAAAATTACTGTTAAAACTGATAAGTTCCTAAGTGCTTTCAATTCTATATCTATCTTGTATGAACTGGTAATAAACAGTGAATGAAGTAATATCAGCCTACAAAGGACACCTTCAATAACATTGGCACAATAGAGAAAAAGCATGCTGGGATACCTTACAATCCTCATGGGAAATCTTAACTCAACCACTTCCTGGTCATATGACTTTGGTCATGTCATCTAGTTTCTCTGAATCCTAGTTTTGGCATTTATAAATAGATATGTAAAGTCACAAAATACTCCTCACTGATCTGAAGGGTTAGGAAATGTAGAGCAAGGAGCCCAGGACCACTGTCAGGTCTGATAGGTACTTCCTTTGCAAACTCTGTTAATCCAAAGGCAATTCAAACTCCAGCAAATAAATCCTCACGTTGGGAGTTTGTGCTTTTTCACAGCTAATTATAACTAGCATAATCCAGACCTACGACCGCTTGCATTTCCTTTCGGTCTCAGGAAAAACAAACTTCCTTGCTTGCCAACATGATTTCTCAACTGATCACTTGCAGTTTCTTTCTGATCCAATATATAGTCCAATTTCATTTCTAGTAAAAATATTCCCAGTTCAGCCACTAACTGTACCATTGTGCTTTTGTTATTACTGCTATTATACTAAAAAATATCAATACATTTATTTATTTACTTATATATTTTTGTTTTTTGAGGCAAGGTTTCTCTGTGCAACAGCTCTGGCTGTCCTAGAGCTAGCTCTATAGATCAGGCTAACCTGGAACTCACAGGGATCCACCTGTCTCTGCCTCCAGAGTGCTGGGATTAAAAGCATGTGTGCACACCACCTCCTGGCAAGGATTATTTTTTAAACAACAGAACAATGTGTTTAATATTCTAGCTTTTCTCCTACTCATCCTGCTTCATAGGATGAGGAGTCTTGTGGTCATTTATTTTATATTTAATAAAAATTAGTCTAGAATATCAGAGAACAGATCCACCCACAGTCAAGACAGGAGAGTCAGGCAGTGATAACTCATTCCAGCAGGGGAAGGATCTGGTGACCTACACCTTTTATCCCATAACTCCAAGAGACAGAGATCTTTCTGTGTTTCTGTGAGTTCAGGGCCTACCTACCAAATAGTAGTAGCTCACACCTTTAATCTTAACTCTAGAATATGATGCAGAGCTGAACCTGAGGAAGTGAAACCACTGGGCAAAGAAGGTATTTAAGGCAGGTGTAGGAAGACAGATTTATTCTGTAGAAGCGACAAGGAGCCAGGCTGAGGAATCTGGAAAATAGCTTTTACCCTGATAAGTTGGCTAGGTGGCATCTGACTGTGGTCTGTTTCCTCTCTGTGATATTCCAGCTCTTCCCTGATCTCTGACTCTGAGTTTTCATTAAATACAAACTAGACCTCTGTTTCAGCATCTGCCTTACTGCTGTCCTAACTTAGCCACTCTGTGAACCACCTGACTTGCAGGAAGCTCCATCCCTCCCTAAGGCCCATTCCTGGTTGCTAAAATCCTCCACGGTTCACTGTAAGATCTGACCTGGGCTCAGTGCTGTGTCAAACCCTCCTGCTCTTCATCTTTCTGCTCTCAACCGTTTTAGCAGCCATTCTTCCCAGCTAACCCTGCCAGCTGAGGCTCTCACCACCACCACCCTCAGCCCTCCTTTCCTTTCCTAGCCAGGAGGAGAGGCAGTTCTGGTCCCCAAGAGCCCCACCTCGGCACAACCTTCCTTCTCTCACAGATAGTCATCTTCCTTGTGGAATCACAGTAGAAAGGCTATATGGAAAGCTCCCGAAGGCTCTAATCTGATACTTCTGTGTAGCAAAAAAATAAAAAAGCTAATTTTCATTTAGAACTAGTAACAAAATGGGAGAATATATTCGCAAATACACATGTGAGAGGGGGTTGCTGTATTAGTTATATTCTTGTAGTGACAGAAGCAACCTAAGGGAGAAAAAATTTGTTCTAAAAACTATATCCTTTTAGTCTACAATGGCAGAAAAGACAGAGTGATTCAGAGCCTGGATGCAAAATCGGCGGTGTTGGAACCATGGCTGAGTCATAGTTTCAAAGGTCCACCTTCAGTGGCCTAACTCTATCAGTCAGGCCTCATTTCCTGAAGGCTTGTAACCTCTGGAAACAGCACCAGCAGCTTCAGATCATGTGTTCAAATACATGCACCTGTGGGTGAACCTGTACATGGGACCAAAGATGAAGAACTTTCTACACAAACTCAGAAAGACAACAAAAACTGGAGCCAGAGAAATGGCTCAGAGGTTAAGAGCACTGTCTGTTCTTCCAGAGGACCTGAGTTCTATTCCCAGCACCCACATGGCGGCTCAAAAAAAAAAAAATTATAACCACAGTCTCATGGGATCCAATGTCGCCTTTTGGTGTGCTGATATACATGAAAACAAAACACCCGTCTATATAAAAAACATAAATAAATACTTTTAAATTTAAAAAAAAATTAAGAGGCCAGAATTGTAGCTTTAATGGTTCAGCACTTGCCTAACATGCACAAGGTCCTGGGTTCCATCCCAGTCACCAAGGAGGAAAAAGAAAGGCAAAGATTTACAAAACATATCATCAAAGAGGTTTAGAAGACAAAGACAGAATAAAAAAACACTTGACCTCATTAATACAAATTAAAATCTCAAAGACAGACCATTACATGCCTCCTGGAATGACTGGCCAGGTTCTTAATCTGACAATACTAGGTGGTGGGATTCATAGATTATCCAAGAAAGTGCTTGTGACATTAGAGAATCTGGCCCCCTATATTTGCTGATGGAAATCCAAATACAATTATTAGCACTTTGAGAGACACTTTGATGTTTCCCATAAAGCTAACCATACATTTAACTACATGGCCCCAATCCCACCTCTACTTAGCTACCCCAAAGAAATAAAGACCTAACTATGCACAAGAGCCCAAAGTCTTTATTGTAGTTTTATTCACAAATGTCAAAAACTGAAGACAACTCAAATGTTTATCAAAGAGAGAATGCATAAACTATAGAGAATATATAAGCTATTGATTATTACACAAAACAGGAATTACACCAGAAACCAGATCCAAAAGGCTATGTGTATGTAGTACTTATGAAAAGGCCAGCAGCTGTGGACAAGAAGAGAGACCTACTTCAAAGGCACCCAAGAGAACAATGTATGTACTTTGATGGTGACAATGGCTACATGACTAAGTTTGTCAGAATTCATAAAAATAAAATCCTCAAGGATAAATTTCACTGCATGTAAAACACACTGAGTAAATAAAATGTGTGTATGTGTGTTTATATATAAAACTTTCTTCAAAAGAATTGTCGAAAGCATCCTTTTCCTTTCATCTTTGGGTAGTAAAGCAACTGAAGCAACTGAGGACACATGTGAAATGAAGAGCTGAGGAATGCCCATCCCAGCAGACCTCAGCCATGATGTGGGAACAGTGAGAGTTAGGGGCCAGAGACTGGGTTTGTGTCCTGGCTGTCCTGGCACTCTCTGTAGACCAGGCTGGCCTTGAACTCACACAAATCCACCTGTCTCTGCCTTCTTAGTGCTGAGATTAAAGGCATGTGCCACCAAGAGTGGCTTAAACAACTAGTCTTGGGCTGGAGAGATGGCTCAGCAGTTAAAAGCACAGACTGTTCTTCCTGAGGACCTGAGTTCAATTCCCAGCATCCACATGGCAGCTAACAACTGTCTGTAATTCCAAGATCTGACACCCGTACTCAGTTATACATACATGCAGTCAAAAACCAATTCACATAAAATAAAAGTAAATATTAAAAAAAATGGTCTTGCCCTTAGGTATTTTTCTTTTCTTTTTTTAGATTTATTCATTTTTATTACGTATAACATTCTGCATCCATGTACATCTTCACACCAGAAGAGGGCACCAGATCTCATTACAGATGGTTGTGAGCCACCATGTGGATGCTGGGAAATTGAACTCAGGACCTCTAGAAGAGCAGTTAGTGCTCTAAACCCCTGAGCCATCTCTCCAGCCCACCCTTAGGTATTTTTCATCCTCAAAAGTTGTCTACGTTTTATTTATAAGGAAATTCACTAGAAAACAGGGGTCATCATAGGATTAGAGCTCTTCAGCACAGCTGAGCTAGGTCACTGCTCTGAGTTCTACTCTGGTTTTTTATGCCTCCCCCCAGACAGTTTCTATATATGAAAGACAGCACCAAGTAACTGCCCATAAAGAAGTGGGTTCTACCATTAACTATGGGCACATGAAGTGGTTTCATTCTGGTTACAAATCAAGCGGGGTGAAAGATGCACATGTTGTCCAGTGATCTAGCCATCATCTAGAAAGGGCTCTGCTGTGGTTCAGTGCCTATGGTAAAGGGCTGTGTACTCAGGAGCTGGGAACCTTTCGAAAGCTCTTAGTCACTGGAAGTATATCCTCAAAGGGACTACAGAGGCTGAGTCTTTTCTCCTTCTCCTTCTCCCGGCTCCAGATGTGAGACTGCTCTGACCCACTGTCTCACCA
The DNA here is from genome assembly GCA_004025045.1 of Sigmodon hispidus. NCBI lineage: Eukaryota > Metazoa > Chordata > Mammalia > Rodentia > Cricetidae > Sigmodon > Sigmodon hispidus. The sequence goes on along the minus strand of PVIH01013015.1, from coordinate 55,421 downwards.
AGACATACCACCACCCCCCACGAGAGCAAACTTTCCAGAACCATCAGCCAAAATAACCAGACATCCCCAAAAAGGAAACACGACTTGGCTGACATCTAAACAACAAGAAAAGGGTAGGGAGACCACTCAGTGGTTAGTGTTTGCAGATCAAGCATGAAGACTTTCAGATTCCCAGAACTACGTAGAAGGTGGGTCCACAGCACGTGTGTGTCTATAATCCTACCACCTAGAACATGGGAAGCAGAGAGAGAAGGATCCCCAAAAGTTCCCAGGCCAGGGATCTGGGTGTGCACAGTGACCAGAAACAAAGACTATCTCAAACAAGGTGGAAGGGCAAGGTCTGAGACCAGAGGTTGTCCTCTGACTGGCACACACATACCCATATTCACTGACAATTCACACACACACACAGACACACACACAAAATGTGTGCATTCACACAATAATAACAAGCAAGCATCAACTTGACTCTGTCAAACTCATACCTTAATTCTGTAAACGGTTTTGTTAAGTAATCAGTTTAAAATGTTTCAAGGAAAAAATGTACAAAGGCAAAGAAAAGAAAAACAGGTAATGAATCTATTTGACTTAACATGTTTTTTTTTTTTTTTTTTTTTAAAAAAATTTTTTTTTTTTGATTTATTTATTTATTATGCATACAGTTTTACAGAAGAGGGCGCCAGACCTCATCATAGATGGTTGTGAGCCACCATGTGGTTTTGCTGGGAATTGAACTCAGGACCTCTGGAAGAACAGTCAGTGCTCTTAACCTCTGAGCCATCTCTCCAGCCCCGACTTAACATGTTTTAATAAAACAGCCTATGAAGGGCTTTTTAGCAGGGAATAAACAATCACCATAGCTCTCAGGTAATTATCATTAAGTTTCATTTTATCAGTGAGAAAATGGAGACTTGCAGAGTCAGAGACTGCAGGTACGTGTACACACACACACACACACACACACACACAATATGCAACCTGACTGACTAGGCAATCTATCTTCCTGCTTACCTCCTCAGAGTTTTTCTCAGACCTGACAGACTGCTTGGATCCCACTAACAAATCTCTCCCTGGATATTCAAATCCTTCATGTATAACACTTTTAAATCCCAAACATTCACTAAAGTTAATCTGGCTTCATTTGAAGGTAGATCCTTCCGTAAAATCTAGTATATTGTTTTTATGTTTTCACCAATGTGGGTTGTAAAAATGCAACATTTTTCTCTTATGCTCCAGGAGTCCCAGAAGATTAAGGGAGCAGCCAGCAGACAGCCCACACAGAATTCTCTGTACATTCTGCAGCACACAACACATCAGCATCCATTTTATCTGGCAGCAGGAAGAGATATAAGTTAGGGCCCTACAATTATCCCCGTAGAGAGGCATACCAAAGGGAATGTAGGCATAACAGCTACAATAATGGCAGCACAAATAGCCATCTGTACTTAGAACTAGGCATGCCAAGAGCTTTTAAACACCCACATCCCCAATACCACCCTCTCCCTCTATGCAGGTGGGCCAATTCCTTTCCATTCTTTCCCAGCCTACATAATTTCAAAGGAATAGATAATCTGCTGCCAGGAACAAGAAGCAAAAAAAAGCCACTGTACTTCTGAACACAAAAGACCAAAAAGCAAAGGTCTTAAGTCTCCACTTAAATGAGCTGCCATTTCCACTGCCCAGGCCCTTCTGACATCTACCCTGCCCCCAGCTGCCTTAGAAACCCCCTCCTTGGCTGGAGAGATGGCTCAGCAGTTAAGAGCACTGACTGTTCTTCAGGAGGACCTGAGTTCAATTCCCAGCAACCACATAGCAGCTAACAACTGTCTGTAATTCCAAGATCTGACAGCCTTACACAGTTATACATGCAGGCAAAACACCAATCTACAAGAAAGAAAGAGAGAGAGAGAGAGAGAGAGAGAGAGAGAGAGAGAGAAAGAGAGAGAGACCCCTTCCCATCTTCCCATTTCCCTAGATATTCAGCTCTCCACTCCAATGTGGCCAGTATTGGTCTCCTAACTATAACAGAGCTACTGAAGATTGGGTTTCTCCCCTCCCCTTTGCCAGGATCCTGAATGGCACCTTCAGAGAGTGCTGAGGACAACAGTGCAAAATACAGATGTGCTGGATCAATACAAAGAGTGCTGAGTGCACAGGGAAGTGGGCTGTGGAAAAGGGAATGGTTGGTAATAATTTGAGGTATAAGGAGACAGGACTCTCAGCACAGAAACCATGCTAGCTCAAGTCTACACTGGAAAACTGTTGTGGTGAGCATACTTATATGGGAAAACTGTCTCTTAACAGTCTTTAACAGAAAGCTTTAGAACAAGGTAAAGTTAAGAGCATCACTTACTTAAAAACCCACTTCTCTTATTAGTGTCTTATCCTCAAGCACAAAGCAGAAATGTCATCCAGCTCTGATTCCCAGCAGCTCTCTAAGGGCTCCAGTTTCTTGCTCACCATTTCTCCCATGAGGTACCCAAGAAAACAATGAATGCACTCCAGGTCTCATGAATGCTCTCTCAGAAAGGCTGTCCCCCAGTTCCTCCAATTTGATCCTTAAGGTTGTCTATCAAGACAACTCGCAGTTAATTTCCAATTACAGCAAACCTCACCTGGGTGATACAGTTACCAACTCAATGTACTAGGAAGAGGAGGTGTGAAAAGCCACACTAACTGCCCCTTGCTGTGGGTCTTAACTGCACAGAGCTACCCTAGGACTGCAGGTTCTACCCTCCCAGCCACCCTGGACAACATTTCCTACTAACTACACTGGCAAAAAACAAACAAACAACAGAGTGTGGTGGGTGGGTAAAGCAGTCTTGAGGCTGCTTCTGTTTGCATCCTCAGTCACAGCTTTGCATAAGATGTTTTTCCTCTCGATGAAAAACAGCAATTACTTTGGGGAGGTGCTGGTCTTGACCAAATGTTATGTAATGAGACATCAGAGCTTAAAGCAACCTCAGAAATAGACTCTCCCAACCCTGAACACATGGAGAAAGGTTCACAGGAGTCAAAAACTGCTAATGGCAGTTACGTTGTCAGATCAAAAAATGTCAAAGTTGTATCTGATTTGCCGCCAGCAATGCTTAGCACTTGACATGAACTGAACTGGATGAACACAACTAACTCATGGGAAAGCTGGAACTATGGCCTGAGACATCTTGCTTCAATACCCAGGCATACTTCTTTTATTCTGAACCAGCCTTGAGATTTCTCATCTGCCTTTCTTCTAACTACTCTAAAAGTTAAACATTTCTAGACTAGTTTCAAAAAATACCCCTGTTCCATGAATTGGGGAGTGGGGTGGGGACCTGGAAGGAGTCCGTGGAGAGGAAGGGAAAGGTGATGTAAATACAGTTCTCATTTAAACCCTTTAAAAATAACATTTAAGGTACTGGAGAGATGGCTCAGAGGTTAAGAACACTGACTGTTCTTCCAGAGGTTCTGAGTTCAATTCCCAGCAACCACATGGTGGCTCACAACCATCTATGGTGACATCTGGTACCCTCTTCTGCACACTGTATACATAATACATAAATCTTTAAAGAAAAAAAAACCATTTAAACTGGATGGTGGTGGCACATGGGATTTCTGTGAGTTCTAGGCCAGCACAGGTTACAGAACCAGTTACAAGATAGCCAGGTTAAGAACCCTGTCTGGAAAACAACAACAAAATTTGAATTAAAACATCCTTCTCTGTCTAGTCAGAGTGCCTCCTAATAATTCTCTTAAATTAACTAACCTTTTTTGAAGACTGTCCTTTCTGGAGCTCTTCCTTATATCAACTTACAAACCATCCCAAAGCCTGCTCCTTCCCCTTGTTTGTGACCGCCTAGCTAAATTTTGAAAATGCAGATTCCTAACGGACCCCATCCAAACAACCCTAGTTTCACTACTCCACATGAGATGTGACCGTCATCACCTAAGCACTGAAGGAGGTTCGGATGCAGATAGCAAAGGCTGAAAACCTCTGCCTGACGCCTCACAAGTTCATCATCCTGTCATTCCATTCTATAAAATCAACACTCCCACAAGTTGTGGGCCTGTAAAATACTACGCTGCTCTGCACCAAGGCAGAGGAGCTCCAGACAGAGGCCCACAGGAAGCTTCCCTGCAGCCCTCAGGCAAGTCTGGCCCTGCCCCACAGAGTGGTCCAGCATCTCACTAAGCTAAGAGAACACAGAAAGGGAAAGGGCTGTTTAGGAGGCTTTTCACTCAGAAACATTTAGGTTTTTTATCCTTTAAAATAAATAAATAAATAAATAAGAATCCAGATGGTCTTTCTGCAGCACAAATAGCTTTCTGTGGTACATGTACAAATCCAAACCCAACAAGGCACAAGAATACATCATGCATTTTCATGTGTTCTCTTGTGCATACCAACTTCTGTTAACTCCATGAAAACTATCCATCTTTCAAAACCCTCCAACCACTAGCTTTAAGTGATTCAGTCAACAAATCCTGAGAGAAGCTACTTCAGAGAAGGTAGAAACTGAGTTAAAACCACATCTAGGTTAAAGACTTTTATAAGGCTGGCTGATGGATTAAAACTCTCTGTTTATGAAGAGCTGGAATGCTGGGGCTCCAAAAGCAAATCAGCCTGGGCTATCCTTAGTTCCCTAATCAGTCACTGCTTACCTGTGTGAGTTCTAACATCTTTTTAATCAACAGTAGAACAACTACAATGTACTGACCAGCAGCCTCCACCAGGTAAACATTTAATCTATAGTGTTCCCGGCTGTCCTGTAACTCACCCAATTAATACTCCCACCAACATTTTTTTAAATGCTATAATTTAGCTGGACAGTGGTGGCCCACGACTTTAAGGCAGGTGGATCTCTGTGAGTTCAAGGCCAACCTGGTCTACAGAGAGAGTTCCAGGACAGTCAAAGCTGTTAGACACAGAAACCCTGTCTCAAAAGGACAAAAACCCCATCAATCTATGACTTTAGCTATGTGACTATAAGCACTAATGCAAACACCTCCAGATTAGAACATATCATGTGAGGCAGCATGAATACACATTCCCAGGCCGTGGTCAGTCATATTTGACTTAGTATATGTACTCTCTTAGTTTAAGGTGACAAATGTATTTTGCATTGACACAGGCATTGGAGATATAGCAATGAAGCATGGAAGTACATGCCTTTAAACACAGCACTCAGGAAGGCCAAGGCAATTATCTTCAGTGTTTCCTAGTTTATTATCTGACTTCCTAACAGAATAGAAGCACAATGAGATTAATCTATACCTTATTCATTGATATATATATATATATATATAACTGTGTAGACTAGGCTCAAAAAACAAAGCAATCAAACAACAACAAAACCACAAATGAACGAAGAAAATATCAGCCAGAAGAGCTAAACGAATAGGCACTCCTCCCCACCTTTCCCACTACCACCCCACAGACAAAGCAAGGTCGAAGCATTAACACCTATCTGCAAGCTGGCAATGCCAACTTCTGGCTTATGGGCACCCCACCCACTGTTACCCCAACCCACAGGCTGTGGAGAAAACAGATCCAGTTACATCTGGAGCATTAGTCAGTCAGTCACTAACTCTTAAGACTGATGGGCACATGTAAATATTTAAAAAATAAAAACCTACTACATAAATAACGTAAGGAAGAAAACTGATGAGCAGCCCATTTTCACATGTCTGTGATCAGTCTGGCATTTTAACTTCCAGTTTTGTTAATGACAACAAGAGAATATTCGAAGTGTTTCAAATTCTCAGAGCTGTAATACTGACTAATGCAGACAACTCTATCTTGCAAGCACTGGTTTCTGAAGACCACACCACTGCTGTCACAACGCTGTAATAATCCAGAAAGAAGAAAGTATCTGGGTGTAGAGACAGAAGTTCTAAAGCAAAGACCAGATCCTAAAGATTGCACTGGCTAAGAAGCAGGAAGTGTGTTTTGTCAAGCAATTAATGCCAGCCACAAATAAATGCACTTAGTGTGAGCTCATCCTTTAATAACTACTCTAAAAATTAACCTGATTTCCCAAAGTCATCAACAGCCATAAACAACTTCTCAAAATTCAAAGACTGACTAGAAAATATTTAGCCCAAAAAGCAAAAAAATAGCATTAAAATGGAAAGGACATTAAATAAAACCTGCTTCTTCGAGTGATAACAAATTCTCCTATTTACGTCCAGCCAATCTCTCGGGAATTAATTTGCCATTCCATTATACAGTGTTTAACGGAAGAGCAGTGACTCAAACCACAGAACCCCTTAGAGAAGACAAAAGATGGAAACTTATTCAAACTGTATTACAGATCATGACCCAAGATCCACAAGGCATACTCCAAAGAGTTTCAGACAGAAAAGGGCCCAGATTTCCAGATGCTTATTGGCTGCTGCATCTGAAATGAGGTAACAGTCTTACCTGCTCTTTCTTCTGTTTAAAAACAAAACAACAGCAACAACAACAACAACAAAAAAACAGTTGATCACTTTTAATACACCAGAAAATAGATGACAACCTTTCCAAAACGAAATTAATTCTGTCATTCCTGTGGTAATGTTGGGACAACAGGCTTTTGTTGTTGTTATTGTTTGTTTTTTCTTTTGAAAGACAGAGTCTCATGTAGTGCTAGGACTATAAATATTCACAACCAGAACTGGTTTTATGCAATGCTGGGGGAATCAAACCCAGGGCTTGGTTCATACACTGAAACAGGGTTCATTATGTAACCCTGACTGGCCTGGAACTCAATTTGTAGATCAGGTTGTTCTTGAGGCCACAGAGATTAACCTGCCTCTGCTTACCCAGTAATGGTATTAAAGATGTGCACAGGAACCATATAAAACACGACATCATTTACCCTGAAAACCTGGAACATGTTCTATATAAAAGGAATCCTTATCTACCCAACCATTAACCATCTAACTAACTATAGGCCTTACTGTTCACCAGGCACTGTGTTAGATAGCAGGGAAATGATCAGGTAAGGCATTCACCCAACCGTGGGGAACTCAGTGGATCACAGAAAGTGAACAGACATTTACAGCACTGTCTGTTCTAGTTTAGATCTTGAATGTTTCAAAGTCATGTGTCCAGAGCTTGGTCGCTGTCAGTTGCACTACTAGAAAGCCACACACACACACACACACAAGCTAGCACTTGCAGAAAAAAAAGTTCATCAACGAGACAAAGAGTCCCATCAGAAGCCAGTGCTTAAAAAGCCCACAAAAACACTTGAAAAAGTGGATACTTAGTTCTGGATTTCAAAGTGACCGCTGGACTTAGGGCATATCCACAGGACCCCCAAACCCAGGCAATACTCCACTGCCTCCCACCTCTCTCTAACAAAAAGCCCCTAGGACTTCATGGACCTCCTACTGTGAGATCCTGAACTGGCCCACCCAGAAGTGAGTAATCCATAAATAAACCTGCCTTTTACTTTTAAACTTATTGCAGGGGTGAAGGAGAAGCATTCAGGTGGCCCTAGTGGAAGGCAGTTAGGTCACTGGAGTGAGTGCCCTTGACAGAACTAGAAAGACTTCAGCCCACTTTTCTCTCTTTACCTTTTATTGCCATGAGTAAACAGGCCTCCTCCAAACACAACGTTCTGGACGTTCTGGCCACCACATACCTGAAGCAGCAGGGCCAAGAAACCATGAATTGAAACACCTAAATTCATTTCCTCCTTGGACAGCTGATTATCTTGGATAATTTGCAACCATAATGGAAAACTGATACAGATCACTAACACTGTTGAAACGCTGAGGGGCAGAGATGTGATCACAGCTGCTTTTCAGAAGGGTCACTCTAAGACCACTAGGGTGCAGTGACAGGGATCAAAGGTGAAGAAAAAGAAGGCTATAGACAGTGGGTGCAAGCTGGGCAAATGGTGGCATTGGTCCCTGAGTTACATGTCAGCAGAGTTTTGCCACCAAAAACACATGAGGAATCCTCAGTTTTATACAAAGCTAGATCTGCAGCAGATACAAAGTAACAAAATAGCTATAAGCACACAGGACACAGGCAGACACAGCTATCTAAATACAGGTAAGCCACAAAAAGCAAATTAGAAATTGTCATCATACAGATAAACAGCTATACATAGGTTAGTCCAAGCAGAGCATACACAGTAACACAAAACAGAGGGCCTAGACCGGATCTTCCCGAGAGGATTGAGAGAAAGCGATGACAGACAGAGAGTAGGGGCAGCTTCAGAGGATCCTGCCAGAGCAGCCAGCAGGACAGAGATACTTCAAGGACAAGATGGCAAAGGAAAATCCACTGCGATTAGCCACAGAGCAAATGGTGATACTGAGGAAAACGGTAGTGATTGATGTAAAAACAAACAAACAAGCAAACAAAAAAACCCTGGCTGTGTCAAGTTCAAACAGACAAAGTGCAAGAAAGTGGCTGTACAAAGAGTGAAGAGGCTGGAAGTGGACACAGTCATGAGACAAAACATGCTGATGTTAAACATTCTGTTCACAACTGATGAAAGAAAACAAAAGGACAGGTCAGAATCTAGTACAAGTGTACTAGAATTCAAAACCCAAGACCCCAGAGAAAAGGACCAAGTGGCAGGCGTTCTGCTCTAGAAAGGCTGGACCACGGGCAGGAGACAGCCTGCTGCACTGATCTGGGCTCAGTTTACAAGGGTACTGACCAAAGGGCTGTGCAAGCAAAGAACACGCTAACAATGTGAACAAGCTGGAGAGAGGAGCAGAGACACAAAGACAAGACGCAGAGGCCAAAGCCAGGCCTTTCTCAGGGGCACGGAAGGCACAATGATTGCAAACTGGGCAGACTTGAGGACTCTAACCTCCTCAGAAACCAAGTAGCTTGAGCCTGACAGAGCTGGGCCTTAACAGGTGGGAGGGGAAGATACAGTCAGGAGAGCAGAGGTTAAATCCTCCCAGAGGCACTGGAGTCTCCTAAAATAATACCCTACAGTTCAAGAGCCAGAGGTTGTTTGTCTCAAATGAGGTGGGCTGGTTAGACAAACTAGTGACATCAGAATATGAGGGACTTGGCCCCAGGGTAGAGGGTCAGGGACTTGCAATGGAGAAGGAAGGGGGAAGGGGAGAGGACCCTCACCTCCCTTGACAGGAGCACTAGGAGCATCCACTGACCCTCCAAAAGAAACGGCTCAGTCAGGAGGAGGAGGGCCGAGCCAGTGAAGAGGCCGAGGAGGAGCTTTGCTACTACACCACAGGAAAATGGGCAGACCACGAAGGCAATAAAGGCAATGAAGATCGGGTCCTGAGGAAAAAGTGAAGTCAGCTGGGCCTGAAATGGGAACACACCGGCATCTGAGCTGTACCTTCTGCACACTGGCAGGAGCTGCAGAGCTGTACCATGGGCCACCACCAAGTTCTTAAGGATTGTTTAGTGTGTGTATTTCCCCTCTACTTTGCCATATCAGACAAGACAACTCCCTAATGAAGCTACTTATGATTTGGATGATTCAGGCTGGCAAGGCCTAACTCTCAGGCTTCTGACCTCCAGCAATAATACCTAACCAATAAATGTCAAGTAAATAATGATTTATTACTTAAAGATTCAAGAACTTTAATGCCTTTAGTAAAAAATAAAATTAATCATTGTTACTGAGCTAATAATATGCATAGCTCTTCTGTACTGAGTGTTGTTCTTGTCATATAGCATACCTTTAGTCTTTCTTCACAAGCCTACAAGGTACAAACGGCTAGCAACGTTTTAGAGGTGAAGACGCTGAGCCGCAGAGACGGTAAAGAACTTGCCAGCAAAGCCAGGTGGTTCTAAACTTGAGATCCTTGACCACTGAGCTCTGCGTTCTGCTCCCAGAAGTGCACAGGTGGCCGTGGCCATTTCCCCACACCTACACAGTTCAGAACGCAGCTACCAAGGGAAACAAAGAGATCAAAGGCACTAGTGTAACAAGTTAAGTACGAAGAGAGCGATCAGAATTATTTGGTCATTAGACCAAAGGACTGGAGATGCAGCTCAACTGACAGAGCCTGCCTGACATGTGCCTGTGAGGACCTGGCCTCAACCCAGAACCAGCACAAGCATGTCACACACAGGCATGTGGCCCTTTCCTGTGACCCCTGCACTTAGTATAGAGAGACAAGGTCAGCAATTCTCAAACTGCACTGAGGGCTAGAAGCCAGCCTGGGCTATGTGAGTATGTGAGACCATCTCTAAATTAACAAGAAGGGAAAGTGTGCACCCAGACTTCAATCTTCATAGCTCCACAGGGACAGAAACAACAATGACACAGTCCTGGTCCTCTAAGGTAACAAGTTTACACAGTCCACCCGCCTTTCTCAGGTTTCCAAGCTGAAGAGACACTGCTACCTTGTTTTTGTTGCTGTTTTGTGTTTGTTTGTTTGGTTGATTGGGTTTTTTCTTCCTTCCTCTCTTTTTTTTAGATAGGGTTTCCTCTGTGTAACAGCCCTGGCTGTCCTGGAACTCTCTTGGAAGACCAGATTGGCCTGTTTCTGCCTCTAGAGTGCTAGGGTTAAAGGCATATACCATCATGACCTGGCAACTGTTGCACTCCTTAGGAAAAAGCCTGGCTAAAAAAGCACAGTACAGGGGCTGGAGAGATGGCTCAGCGGTTAAGAGCACCGTCTGCTCTTCCAGAGGACCCGGGTTCGATTCCCAGCACCCACATGGCAGCTAACAACTGTCTGTAGTTCCAGTTCCAGGCAAACACCAAGGCAAATAAATAAATAAAGGTGTTTTTTTTTTTTTAAAAAAAAAAAAAAAAAAAAAAAAAAAAAAGCACAGTACACCATAAAACATGAAGCCAAGTGGTGTGAACTGAATACTTGCTCTCCTGAATCTTGAACTTACCCTAACCCAACCACTTACCCCTGCACTCCTGTTAACCTTGTACTAAAGTTCATTTTTCTGAACCAAGTTCAAGACTACACCTTCTAGGCTACTTAACCTACAGTTCTTGCCTCTTGCTTCAATATCAGTTTCAAAAGTTTGGGGCTGAGTCCAAAACATAACAGCTACTACAACAGGAAACACACAGAAACCCACCTCTGAATACAACTGCATCTCAGCCTCATCCATTTCTACATTCTTCACCTACCCTCGACTAAGCCTCACATGGAAATGAACACATGTCATCTCCCTACTTACAACACAGAAAGCTGGATAGCCTGCTGTATTTTCAAAGACCCTGAATCTCATTTAACAGAAATGTGATGCATATATAGATAATTTGCTAGTACCATGCAAAGCCTCAGCAGTATTACTGCACTCCTGAGCCTCGGCAGAGGCACAAGTTATGCATACACGTGCATATATAATGGTGGAGTTGAATTCATCTTTGCCCTCCCACTAAAAGTCTGTTTTTATAAGTCAGAATCTGAGATCTCAAAATAAACAATTATCCCAAGTAATCCTGCAGAACTGACAGCTGAGGATTGAGTGGGCTTCAGCCACTGTACTGATTGAGGGTGGAGTGAGATTCAGCCACGGCACTGACCATAAGCAGTCAGTGAAACCCAGATAGGTTATAAACCATATCACAAATACCTTGCTACTAGGTCCATTCAAAGAGGTGGTGCCTCATTCTCTTCCCATGTCTAATAGCAGGATCAGAAATGGAAGCAGGCTCAGTGCTGCAGCCATGACCTCAGGTGACTGAGGTCCAGCCAACTGCAAGCCTGAACCTCGTGAGAGACCCCCAAGCTGCTACCAGATTTGTGACAAGAAACTATAGCTTGAAGCCAGTTGGCATGGGTGCCATTTGCTATGCACCAACAGGCAGCTGATAGCAAAATGGCACTCTAGTCCACTGTGTCAGAAACCACAAATCATTCAAGATTCTGGAGCTTGGGGTCACTGCCTATACTACAGTGATATCTACCGAGAAAGGGCTTTCAAATACAATGAAAGCCAGAAAAAAATGGGACATCTACATGTCAAATTTTCCTAATAATCACATTAAAAAAGTAAAAAGAGGAGAGACTGATTTAATGTCTAAAACATTGTATTGGGATTTCACATGTTGATATAAAAACATAGTATTTTTAGAAGTCTAATTAAATTTTTCACATAACTTTTGTAGTAGTTCCTCAAAGCCTATGTTTAACATTTGCAGTGCATTTTAACACAGACCAGCCAGTCAGGGCCCCTGACAGCAAACTATGGCCGGCAGTGACAACCTGTACGGTGTCTGCTCTGTAGCTTGTTCCCATTGCAGAAAGTGGTATACCATGTAAAACATCAAACACCTAAAAGCTTCTTTCTCTTTTCCTCCCCTGACTAGCTCATTTATACAAGTTCCAAAGCTGGAGAAGACAGAGCTTAATTGATTGTTTCTAAGAAAAAGAAGATCCCTTTAAAAAATCCAAATGAAATGAGTTCTCCCTATAAATATCAAAACCAAGAGCACAGGAAACATGGCCTGCAATTTCATTAAGTGGTGCTTCCCTCCCCACCGACTACACATACGGACTAGGACTAAAAGCAAGATGTGGTTCGATCTGAAGTAGGTTGTGAAGGAAATGAAAGACTAAAAGGCAGAGGAAGCCAGGCATGGTGGCACATGCCTTTAATCCCAGCACTTGAGAAAAGCAAAGGCAGGTGGATCTCTGTGAGCTTGAGGCTGGCCTGGTCTGCTTCCAGTCTACAAACTGAGTCCCAAGACAGCTGGAACTGTGTAGAGAGGCCCTGTCTCACATAGAAAGTGGGAGTGGTGCTGGGGTTAAAAGCACTGGCCACTCTTCCAGACAAGATGAGCTTGATTCCCAGCACCACATGACAGCTCACAACCAATCCCAGGGGGATCCCTGGACCCTCTTCTGGTCTTCCCAGGTACTGCACACACAACGGTTCAGACATACAGGCTTTCTCTAGTTAATTCCTCTTCCTCCCCTCCCACCAATGCTACCTCCTAGAATTCTTAATTTACAGAAAGACCGACCAAACCCAGAGTCCTTTAAGAGACTAGTGTAACGACTCACCCTTCTCCACCATCTCTAGATTCAGATCATTACGGGGAGGAAAAAGCCCAGCTGTGCGCATCACTGCAGCCATCCAAAGAGGCCTGGGCCAAGTCCAGAAGACGGCTGGAAACAGCTGCTATGAGATCAACCGCAATGACAGCAGGAGGAAAAGAAGGTTGGATTCATGGTTTATCACACACGTTCCCATTTGGGCTTCACAAAAGCTACTTCTGATTTTTTTTTTCTCCCTAACAATGTTTCTTCTCTTTTCTTAAGATTCTTTTCCTGGGGCTGGAGAGATGGCTCAGAGGTTAAGAGCACTGACTGTTCTTCCAGAGGTCCTGAGTTCAATTCCCAGCAAAACCACATGGTGGCTCACAACCATCTATGATGAGGTCTGGCGCCCTCTTCTGTAAAACTGTATGCATAATAAATAAATAAATCAAAAAAAAAAAAAAAAAAAAAAAAAGATTCTTTTCCTAACAAAGGAAATGACAGACTCACAATCAAAGGCCCTGTGAGAGTATGAGTCCATATGTGAGACCACTGCCACCATGGGTCTCCCACATACACAGTAGACCAGAATCCATCAAGTAAGGAAAAAAATGTTTTTTAAAAAGATTTATTTATTATGTACACAGTGTTCTGCCTGCATGCATATCTGCATGCCAGAAGAGGGCATTAGATCTCACTATAAATGGTTGTGAGACACCATGTGATTGTTGGGAATTGAACTCAGGTCCTCCGCAAAAGCAGCCAGTGCTCTGAACTGCTGAGTCATCTCTCCAGCCCGAGAAGAGAATGTTTTAACAGTTTCTGCTAAAGCCAAACATCTCTGACTTAAATAAAACTTTGAAAAGAAAAATGCCTGGCTAGGGAAATGGTTCCATGGACAAGTGTAGGGACCCACACAGAGCAGGGGGTGGTAGGACAAGTCTGGAGTCCCAGCATTCCCATTGGCAAAACAGGAGGGTCCCCAGGAGGTTGTGAACCTGCTAGCATGCCTTTAGCAGTGGCAAAAATCATCAAGGAGTCTCTATCTCAAGCAAGGTGGAAGGTGAGGACCGATACCCAAGGCTGTTTAGTGACCATCTGCACACTTTGGCACTCACATACCTATACCTATACCTATACATGTGAATGCATATACATCTCTCTCTCTCTCTCACACACACACACACACACAAAGGAGAGAGAGAAGACACCAAGAAATACAAGGCTGCTGAAACCCAAGAAGTAGCTCTAGAGAAGTGGGGTTCTTCTCTTGGGCATCACACGACAAAGATCTTCAAACACTATTGATTAAGAAGACCCAGAAGTGTTTCTTTGAACAAGTCCAAGCCTACCAGTCTCGGTCCTGTTAATCTACTTTCCACTGTGCCCAAAAAATGGTTGCACATCAATTCCAGAAGGAAAAATGGCTGTGCACAGGTGCTATACACGACCAGAATGAACAACAGTGCTCCAGAGAGAATACAGCAGTTCTCAACAAGAACGTCTCAGTGACTGACAGGAAAGCAAACAGACCTTTCCTGATATCGTGCGCACTAACAGCAACTTGGTGGGTACCCTTTAAGAGCTAAGGAGCAATCTCTTTCACTGGCTCTCTCTACACTCAGATGGCAAGCCTTCAAAATCTCTGGCTTCTGACTCAAATGAATTTGATCCACATATTCCTTGGGTGGTCAGTCTGGCATTCTTCAGTCACTACAGACAGTCACGTGACTGAATCGGCCCAAAACTGAGACAGCAGCCAACCTATCATGAGAAAGGCTGCTCTCAGAAGAGACGTAGAGAGATTACTAGAAGCCAATAAAGCCAGGCCTGGTGGCGCACATTTTATATCAGGAAGGAGAGGTAGGCAGGTAGATGTCTGTAAGGTCAAGACCAGTTTGATCTACACAGCCAGGCAGAAAGAAACAAGGGAACACAGGAGGGGTGGGAAGAGAAGAAAGGAACACAGGGAGAGCCCCTTCCGTCCCAGCACCTGTCGTCAGTAACACCATCCCTGAGCAAGCCACAGATACCAAATACTCTACACACACCTTCTTCCCACTTCTTCTTTTCTACAGAGCTGTATTTCTTCCACAAATGGTATTCACAATGACATTAATTTGTGAAACATTCTGCAGTGACATGGTCGAAGAGGTCCTGCAGAGGTGGATGGCAAGCAGAGGAGAGGGGAACCAGAAAGCGGCTGTTTCCAGGGTGAGACAAAGTTACGTAGGACGGCAGGTTTACTATGAAAACAACTGCTGACAGCTTCACCCAAGAATCTGAACGTTATCTTGGCAGTGGTGCACGCCTATAATCCCAACACCTGAGAAGTAGAGGGTCAGAAGTACAAAGACATCTTCAGCTATATCATCAATTTGAGGCCAGTCTGGTCTTCATAAAACCCTGTCTCAGAAAAAAGAAAACTTTCCATTTGTATTAGGTAACACTCTTTTATCTTCCCCCTTCTTTTGTTTGTCCTTTTCCCAGTCAGTATCACCAAAGCTAAAACTATTTATTAAATTCCAGTTTAATTTTATGTTAAATATAGTCGTATCTTTCTCACAGTAGAACATGACTTCTGCCCCATCACCAACTTCAACTGACAGTAAATAGATGAGTTTCCATACTGTCACCGACTAAATCCTCAGCCCGCTGGGAATCCCTTTCCCACACTACCTTACAGACGTCAACACCTCTGGCTAGGTTCTCGTTCACAGGAGAGTGAGGCGCACTCCAGTGGTGGGAAGGAAGGTGAGCCCTCCGCCTGCACATGACAAACAGCAGTGACAGAACTGAGGAGTCACCTACTGTAGGCCCTTCTTCTGCACTGTCTGATGATCACAGAAAATTCCTCCAAGGAGGCAGGAAGACCCCATGCCACAGAAACCATCTTAATATGTCTAGTAACATTTTCAAGGGTAACTGTGGAAGTCAACAAATGAGAAGGGCCCAGGCTGGCTCCACAGGAGCCCCCACAGTTGAAAGAATAGGGAGAGTTTGTGAAAAGAAATTACTGTTAGCTGGAATTTTCAATTATTCAACTCAAGTATGCACATGGTAACATCAGGATTTTTTTCCTACAGGTTTTTCAGCCAAGATAACAGCAAGATAGTCGTAATAAGAATCTAAGGGCAAAACACAAACTGACCTTTATTGGGGGGGGGGGCTTATTTTCTTCATTATGTGTATTCATGAGCCTGGATCCCCTGGAACTGGAGTTAAAGATGACTATGAGATACTAAATGGATGCTGGGAATCGAACTAGGGTCCTTTGGAAGATCAGGCAGTGCTCTAAGGCACTGAGGCATTCCACTGGCCACAAACTGACCTTTTCAAAAGAACTGATACAAATAACCAATGCTGGAGGCCTGTACAAGTCAAGACCTACTTGCAGAGCCAGCTACAGACACAGCCCAACACAAACTCATAAACTTACTAGAACATGAAATTGTGTTCTTTTTTTGTAAGTTCTCAAGTGTGAACTTTATAAATGATAACATCATGTCACAGCATTAAAAGGTCAAGACATCCCTGGGAGGAATTTGCCTTCCATACTGTGAGGCAGACAGTAAGTACCTCAGTGCTCAGCAACCAGGAAGCAGTTAACACCCAAGCTCACAATACCAAAGGACAAGGCACCCACAGGACAAAGGCTGATTTTCATGAAGGCACATATGAAACACCAAACATACATAAACACACTATTCACTTTACAATATCTAAAAGAAGAGATGTAAAAGCTATAGATGCTAGGAAAATGGTAAAATGCCTGCCTATATTTAAAAGGATTTGTAGAACTGTTAACAATAAATCACTAACAACCCGAAGACTCCACCCAAGGACTTCACAGACCTGAGTGTGTAGTAAGAGGAGACTTTGAAGCTCTGACTTCTGCATTTATGATGCTTATTCATAACCTTAGCCTTATACTTAACCTTGAGAAAAAAAGAAACTAAAGAGTATTAGGAGGGAGGTAGGGAGCTTGGAGTGATGACTGAATAAAGGTGAATGCAGTGTTTTCATTCCTTAAGAAGCTCCCAAGTTTCTTGGGCTCAGGGGCTCATGCCTGTAGTCCAACACTTTGGAAGCTTCAGGAGGAGAATTACCAAGAGTCCAGACCAGCCTGGGCTACTTAATGAAACTCTCAAAAAGGAAAGAGAATAGAGAAAGATTCCTTGTTTTCTTACACCTTCTGCAATAAGGGTCCTGTTTTCAGCTGAGCACACCAGTACCCACTACTCACCCCAGCTTTGGCTGTCCCTTCCCAGCAGCACACCGCCTGTCTGCAGGGTCTTAGACTTGGTATCTTTTCACTTGCCAGACAGTTCTCCTATAGATTATCTTATTTACTACACAACCAATGTTTATTGAGTGACAACTGCGTTCTATTATAATTAAAGAGAGAAGGGAACAAAAGGCTAGTTCCTAGTCCTCATCCTTAGAAATTACAGCTAGGAGAAGTTTTCCATGTTAAACTTCTTAGCAAGTCATATAAAAATGGGAAAGAATCACAGGGCATGGTGGAGCACACCTTTAATCCCAGAACTCAGGAAGCAGGCAGAACTCTTGAGTTTGAGGCCAGCCTGGTCTACAAACAGAGTTCCAGGACAGCCAGGGTTGTAACATAGAGAAAACCTGTCTGGAAAAACAAAACAAAAACAAAAACAGAAAAGAATAGGAAAGAAAAAGAACACAGAAAGGTTTGTCAAGCATTCAGCTAAACAAAGCACACTGCTAACACTCGGCACCTCTAAGAAACCAACAGAAACTGAAGATGGTGGCCACTGTGACCAAAGGTTTAGAGTGTGTGAGTGTGTGTAAAGGATGTTTGTGAAAACAAATTATTATGTTAATTTAAAAATATAAACAAACTTTTAAGACTTTAAAATGTCATCCCAGCACTCAGGAGGCTGAGCCAGGAGGATCACAAGTCCAATAGCAGTCTAGACTACAAAGCAGATTCCTTTTAAAAATGAAGTGAAAATGTCTAGCTAATCTTTCGTCCTTATGCCTCTCAAGCACAGTGCCTAGTGGTAACAACCGTCCTCAGAAGACGTGGAGACTTACACAGCAGAGAGAAGAGGAAACCATATTCCATAAATCACTGCCTTGGATGGCCACTGTTCTCAGTTAGTGTGGCTCCTCAATCTCCACACTACTGGGTAGCCCTTCCCTGTGGACCTGGGACTGACCAGTTAAAATGTAATGCAGTACCCCTGCCCTCTAGCCACTAGGTGCCAGCACCTCCACAATTAGCAAAGTACAGCAACGGCCTCCAGCCCAAAACAAAGCAAGCTCCATCATCTCCACCTCAACATCCAGCTTGTAAAGCATCCTATATACAACCTGCCCAATGATTTCAATGTTGAACCTTGTTTGTTCAATACTGCAGCTGACGGACATATTCTCAGCCTAGGCTCCAACACCTTATTTTCAGGGGTCACCCGCACAGTCACCCACCAGATCCTCAGGAATCATCACTCCCCAAACCTGCAATGTCCCGGTCACTTGCCTCTTTACTTTACCCAAGCCCATCTGCCTTAGGAGCAGATCAAGGCTTGGTAACCTGGGTAATGGCACTAAGCTACATTCATGAGCTTTTTTTTTTTTAGATTTACTTATTTATTATGTATATACCATTCTGCCTCCATGAGAGCCTGCACACGAGAAGAGAGTACCAGATCTCATTACAGATGGCTGTGAGCCACCATGCAGTTGCTGGGAATGAACTCAGGACCTCTGGAAGAGCAGCCAGTGCTTTTAACCTCTGAGCCATCTCTCCAGGACCCGTTCATGAACTTTTAAGACTGATAAACTTAAGAAACTTAGGTTGGCAAGATGGCCCAAGGTAAGAGAGATTGCCATGCAAGCCTGGCAACTCAAGTTTGATCCCTAGAACCCAAACGATAGACGAAGGGAAGAATTGGTTCCACAAAGTTTCCTAACCTACACAAAGTACACCATGGCATGTATGTCTACACACATGCATCACTCGAATACACGAATTCTTATACACTAATAATAAATCTGATGGAAAAACTTTTTAAACCATCTGGACCACCTGATTCCAAACCTGAGAGTTCCTCACAAATCCTTACTAGACAGGAGGAACAGTCTTGTTTCATTTGGGCTTTTGTTGTTGTTGCTGCTATTGCTGCTTCTGTTTTTAAATGTCTAATTAGCATACAAAGGGTTAAAGATAATTATGACTTTGCAAAGTATGTTCTAGAAGATTCTCCTCTCTCTCCTGTTCCCAACTCCTCTGTCCTTCATCCCCTCAAAACTTCCCGGCCCCATCTCTTTCATGTCATAAAAGTATGCAACACAGAGCTGAGAGGTGCTCATTGATTAAAAACATTGGATCCTTTAGCAGAGGACCTGGGTTCAATTCCCAGCACCTACATGGTGACTCATAACTTTTTGCAACTCCAGTCCCTGGAGAACTGCACCCCCTTCTGGCCTTCACAGACAGACAGACAGACATGCAGGCAAAAACACCATACACATAAAAATAAAATTTTAAAAATATATGGACAGTCTTACAAATGTGCATGTTACCTATGCACAGGGGCCATGCTCACCATCTCTGTTCCCATTTCAGTGTCAGATGCTGCCCACATGAGCACTGTCCTTATGTTTCTGAGATAGGACCTAAAGTACAGTCTGATCTTGTACTCATAGCGATCCTCCTGCCTTACCCTCCCAAGGATGAGGTTATAAATATCTACCACTGCTCTCAGACCAAGAGTAGCTCTATCTACAGTCTCTCCTGTCCAGTAAAAGCACTCCTCACCTACTGTTATCCTTCCTCCCACTAATCTCACATTCATGAGACACTAAAAGCAAACAAACAAACAAACAAACAAACAAAAAATCTAGGCCAGCCTGGACTACAAGAGTCTCCACTTGGCCCCTACTGAATCCAAGACAGAACACTCTTTACTGGCTTTTGTTTCTCCATGTAATTGCAGGGTAAGCAGCCTGGAAAAAGTTTTAGCAAATTAGAGCCAGATTCTTCTTAAAATGTGTTCTAAACTTTTTCTTGACCTAAAAGCTTAGACAAATGCCTTAAAAGCAGTTCTAGTGAGCCATTTTTGGTAACGGGTGAGCAAAATTATTTTTAGCTGGAAAGTTGATTTCAATCCCTCTCTCATAACTCAGAGGCTCTGACCAGGTTCAGCTCAAGCTCTGTTTTTCAGAATAGTTTGTCTTTGAGTGTATTCAGAGGATAGAACATTCAGCTCCAAAAGAGACAGACAGTCACAATGCAGTACTATCCAGGGCGCATGGAAACCATCACCGGCCTAGCTGTACCTACTCAACGCACTATGGCAATGAAGCACTCAGCTCTCCCGGGGGTTTCTCAGGATTGAGCTGGCTCCAGCATCCCATGCTATGAAATGCAAAACCTGTATCAGCATGGGAGCAGGGGCTTTACATGAATTAAATAAACAGAGCACACAGCTCAAGCTGTTTCCACAGAGCAAACTGTGATTGCAACTGAGGGAAGTTTCTTCTATGATAATGACAGTTGAGAAAGGAAAATGAGTGAGTCTGCTGGAGGCAACCCAAAAACACTGCCGCCATCTCCAGATGCAGTGCAGGGGTGGAAACCAAGGCCTTGGGAGTGCCAGGCAAGCACCTCACTGCTGAGTTCCATGGCCAGCGCCAGCTTTCTATTAATGAACAAAACACTATAGCAGCCCCACCACGGAACTCACTCCTTGAGGGACAGGGAAAGATGACCACAGGCAGTTAGCTTTGTGAACACTGGCACAGCATGGTCAGGTGATGGCTGTCTTGAGGATACCAATGACACTGGAAAATCTCCACTCTCAGCCCCAAACCCAGCCTTGCAAACCCTGTCTATAAACACACCAATGCTTCTGCCTAGCATGAACTGCTCCTTTCTCTCCCTCTCAATGTTCAGCGATAGGCTCTTGAGAACTCTCCACCCCACTCCTGTGCATTCTTCTGTCAGGTCACAGAAGCTCCTCCATCTACCATCAGCTCAGCTTTGGGAACAAAAGGCTGCTCCCAAGTCCATCTGCCCATAAAATGCCAACAAGAAAACCAACCAATGAAAATGTAGATGCCCACAGAGGCTTGTTTATGCACTGGTCCCCTGGTTTCTTCTCAGCCCACTGCCTGATCTGCACTTGGCCTTTTATAACTGTACTGTTATGTACATTATATGACTCACTTATATGCACATTAGATTTTCTAACATTATTTTCCGTTTTTAATTCTTCTCTGCTCTTGCCCTTCCCTTCACATAACCACTTCCAGTCAACAATAAATGACACAGCTAACAGTAACATATACATAACTATGCAGAACAGCACACACGACATAAACATGCTTAGCAATGGAAATACCCCATATGTTCACAAAACTTCTAAGACCACTACAAGTGCCGCTTCTTGACTGTCATGGTGGGACAAGCAGACCTCAGCTCCAACATATGGCTACAGTCATGTCTAAAACATACACAGGTCAGCAGATCTAAAGTTCTGTAATTATTCCTATGTAACTTTAATAAATTTTCTTTTTTTCAGTGCTGGGATGAATCTCATGCTGCGTGCTCAACCACTAAGTGGCACATCCAGCCAACGCATGCCTATCAGTCCCCTTCATACACTGTTTAACTTCCATAATTTCAGTTATTCAGTCAAACAATCTAAAAATATTAAATGGAAGAAGTCCAGAAACAAGTTGTAAGTTTTTAACTGTATACTATTTTGAGAAATGAGAATAAACTATCCACCTTCTCACTTGGTCCTTAGGACTAGAATTACGAAAGGTGGTCTGAGCTGCCACGAAGGTGCTGGAAACTGAACCAGGTTCCTCTTCGAGAGCAGCAGAAATGATCTTAACCACTCAGAAAGCCCTCCAAACAGGTCTTTATGAAAGCTGTACGACCTTCCACACTCACAAATAATGTAGACCTGGCTGGTCTTGAACTCACCTCAGGGATCTAACTGCCTCTGCCACTCCAGTGCTGGAATTAAAATGCAGTACCATGCTGGGCCAAGGAGATGTAGTCATATTGCAAAGAACAAGAAAATCCTTTTTTTTTAGAAAAAAAAACTGAGGTGTTTATTCCAATTTATAAATCTTACTTTATTTCTAAATGAGGCAATTTTTAAAAATTTATTTATGTGCATTGGTATAAAGGTGTCAGGTCTCTGGAACAGAAGTTACAGACAGTTGTGAGCTACCATGTGGGTGCTGGGAATTGAACCTGGGTCCTCCGGGAGAACAGCCAGTGCTCCTAACCCCTGAGCCATCTCTCCAGCTCCAAGAAAATTCTTAAGACATTAGCAATTTTTCTTTTAGAGAGAAATGAGAAAGAAGCATCAATAAATTTTGATCTAAAATGGCTTTTCAAGACAGGGTTTTTCCAGTCCTGGCTATCCTGGAACTCACTCTGTAGACCAGGGTGGCACTGAACTCACATATCTCACTATGCATACGTTTTCATCTTTAACTGGTTGTAAAATGCACATAAAAACTGTTTTACAAGGACTGGAGAGATGGCTCAGCAGTTAAGAGCACTGACTGTTCTTCCAGAGGACCTGAGTTCGATTCCCAGCATCGACAGGGCAGCTAACAACTGTCTGTAATTCCAAGATCTAACACCCTTACACAGTTATACATGCAGGCAGAACACCAATTTACATAAAAAATAAAAATTAAAAAAACCTGTTTTACAATAAATAACTTTCAGCTTATTTATTTCATTTTATAAGTGTCCATGGGCACCATGTGCATGCCTGGTGTGTGCAGTGTCTGTTTCAGAACTCAGTCAGAGACAGATCCCCTGAAACTGGAGTTAGAGATGGTTATGACCACCTATGGTGCTAGGAATAGAGCCCAGATGCTCTGTAAGAGCAACTAGTGCTCTTAACCACTGAAACACCTCTCCTACAATAAATGCCTTTGTGATCTATTACCATTAAATTTTTTTATCGTGTACATATTATACACACACACACACACACACACACACACACACACCAGAGTTGTATAAAAAAAGTCTAGGATAATATGCTATTATCAAAGACACCACACTCCTCAGCAGTAAACACAAAGAAAGCCGAGCAATCAGGGGACTTAGCCTGAGGGGAAAAGGCATCATTAGATAAATCAAAAGGCCAACCTACCAGTCAAGATATGTGACCCCACCCCCTCATGTGCAATCGGAACTTGTCTATGGTGGAGGCACAGTCTGTGTTCTGACTAGATGTGAGGTCTACTCCACAGGGAGGAAGAAAAAAATATGGCCGTGCCTGATATAGTAAGCCCAGCTAACAGCCCCTATCTGGGAAGATTATAGGCACAGGTGAGGAATTTACTGCAGATGTGTACTGCCTCCTAAATATGTCTTCATGTCTTTTTTTTTTTTAACAAATTTTTTTTCTTTATTTATTTATTTATTTGCCTTGGTGTTTGCCTGGAACTGGAACTACAGACAGTTGTTAGCTGCCATGTGGGTGCTGGGAATCGAACCCAGGTCCTCTGGAAGAGCAGACCGTGCTCTTAACCGCTGAGCCATCTCTGCAGCCCCGCCTTCCTGTCTTCTTATACCCATAGGCAAAGGCCTTAATCAGAAAGGCCTCTCCTTCCAATGAATGGTGATTAATGCAGACTTGTGGATGCCCAAGATGCAGATGAACAACACTAAATAAGATGTTCATACCACTGCCTCCCTCTAAGGCTCAAGAAGCACTGTAGAAGAGGGAGTGGGAAGTATACAGGATTCCAGCCAGAAGACAGGGAAAGGGCTGCAAAGTGCCGTCCTCTAGACTTGCTACAACTACTGCACTCACTCACTCCCAACTACAGCTACCAACGTCTGGCCCCATCAACCATCAGTCAAGAAGAGGGAGGAGCTTACAGGCCCTCACAGACAGATTCTGGGAGAGAGTTAGCTGCTGTCATCAGCTGTGTAGCCCCTGCTGAGTCCACCAGATCCAATGGGTAGCTCATACCCATGCTCACACTTACAGCTCTGGTTAATCTTAGTAGGACACAAAACAGAATGAACAGAAATGAATGTGAGTGCCAAGATTTGTGGGAAGGAGGTTGGAGAGGTGTGGATAAGAGTGGTTAGTATGCTCTGCATAACATATGAAGTTTTCTAAAAATAAATTTAGAGCCAGTGAAATGGCTCAGTGGATAAAGGTAACTACCACCAAATATGACAACTTGTGCTCAATCCATGGGATCCATGGGTGAAAACAAAGGAAAGACTCTTGAGTTCTCAAACCTTCTCATGTGTGCCATGTGTGCTTACACAACATACACTAAATACGATTTTTCTTTTAACTTTTTAAGTAATTTATTTTCATCTTATGTGCATTGGTGTTTTGCCTGCATGTATGTCTGTGTGTCAGATACCCAAAACTGGAGTTACAGACAGTTGAGCTGCCATGTAGGTGCTGGGAATTGAATGTGGATCCTCTGGGAGAGCAGTCAGTTGCTCTTAACTGTTGAGCCATGTCTCCAGATCCCCTTTTTAATTTGTAGTTCATATGTATGGCTATTTTGCCTGCATATATGTCTGTGGACTACATGCTTGCAATGTCAATAGGGGCCATTAGATCCTCTAGGACTGAAGTTACAGATGGTTGTGAGGCACCATGTAGATACTAAAGATTGAAACTCAGTTCTCTAGAATAACAGCCAGTGCTATTAACTGCTGAACCATCTCTAAAAACTAAATAATACTTCAAGATTTTTTGTTTTGTTTTGTTCTTACTTTAATTCTAAAATTCTAGGACAAAAAGAGGTTAGTTGTAGAAGAGAAAGTTTGGAAAGCCCTGCCTTAAAATACATAAGTCTATCTTTCAAATGCCAAGGCGGCTGAAAAGCGTTCATGCAGCTCCACAGGACAGTTCAAATCCCACTCTGAAAGCATCACAGGACTCAAGCACACCCATTAACACTCTATACAGCTTTGACACCGACCCCATGCCCCATGTACTTAGTCACATTGACGTTTTACTCTCTTGCTTCTAAGTAGTCTGTCAGTGAACACTCAGCTCTGCACACCTGTCAGCAATGCTTGCCATGATCTCCTGTATCCGTGCTCCGTGTGTCACAGCCCCCAACAACAAATAACACATAGCCCTTGGTAGCTCTACAGTTACCTATTAACTCATTTACCCAAGTCATTAACCCTGTAAGTCAGGAATTACCATCTTCAATTTACAAATGAAAAACTAAAACTAGAAGTAACTTGCCCATAAAACTCTCAGGTAAGTAACTGGAGTAAAAATTTGATCTTAGGCAATCTCATACCAGCACGAATCCTCCAGACCCAGGATTTTATTACAATGTAAGTAAGAATTGTTCGGATTCGGAAATACAGTGTCACCAAGCAGCACCTCTGTCAACCGTCTACGCACACATCACTGTGCCCAGCACTTCATGATTAAGTAAATTCTGGTTTTAGATTAAGAGGTAAAGAGTTTAAAAATACTAGCTCTACATTGTTAGCTTACTCTTATATGCCATCATTTGGAAGGTAAGATAGGCATATCAAATGTGTGTTGTTTCCCTGGAGATTCTGGCTAGTATCTCCTCAGGCTAACTGGGGGACATTCTACAGACCCTGCAGATGCTCACATCACCTTTCCCACTGGTGACAGCACTGGCAGCTTATCCCTAACCTCCAGCAGCCACCAACCTAGATCGATGGCTCCTATCAAGATCACACAGTAATCTGAGCCCTCTGCCAACCCATCTCTAGACTGCTACAGCAGGCGCTTTCTGCTATCAGCTTTCACAGATGCCTGGAAACCTTACTCGGGTGTGAAGGAAAGAGCAATAGGCGAAACAACAGAGCATCTGGAGCCCCGTCTGCTTCCACTCACTGTTAAGGCAAAGCCTCAGGCCACTAAGACAGAGCAAACCTGATTCACACGCTAGGAGCCTTGGAGGGCACAATGACTGTGTGATTAGCCTGGACTGAGGAGACGTTGACAACCATCAAGAGAGGAAGGCACACCTCCACTGGCCTCATTTTCCAGGTTACTGTGACGCTGGTCCTCTATACATTCTCCCTCATGAGAACAGAGTCTACTACAGAAGCCAACTCTAAAAGCAAGAAGTCCAAGTCTGAAAGCACTTCAATCAGGCACAGTAGCATATGCCTTTAATCCCAGCATTTAGGAAGCAGAAGCAGGTGAATCTGTGGGTTAAGGCCAGCCTGGTCTACAAAGTGAGTCCCAGGACTACACAGAAACCCTGACTCAAAACAGCCCTTTCTCGTCTTTTAATGCATTAGTCTTTAAAATTAACCAAGCTAGAATCAATCCTAAATAAGAAATCTAATCTTCTACCATCCAGGAAACAAAATATTTCCTGTGTGTTGAGCAGTATCTTTTTACTTTCCGTCAGGCCTCAGTGACATGAAGCCCATGTTCTAGGAAAGAACATCAACCCGGGGCTCTCCACAAACATGGGGATACATGGAGCAAAGGGCAATTATGGCTGGTGAGAAAGGAACATCAATTACCAATTAAATCACAACTCCCAACATTGAATTTGGTTCACTGTATGGCAGTGACATTCAATCAAAATAAACCTGGGCACCTGATAGGTGTCTGATCTACAGAAGATGTCGTATGAAATAAAATCACTGCAGTCAGATTGCTTGTGCAGTGTGACTCAAAGCTGCAGCCTGAGGACCATGAGGAACCAGCTCAATGACAAATGAGCTACCTGACCCACAGCTTGCCCTACTAGTACAGACAGACAGACAACCCGAAGCAGCTGGCTGGGAAAGTAGAAAGCTGATAGTACTTGTCTTTTACTCCATCGCCAGTCAAGGATAAAGATGCAGTTTAGGTCTCTGGTCTTGTGTTTCTGGTTCCATGAAAAATATGGCAGCATACCAAATAATCAACTCATTCACATTAGACACACAGATATGGTTATCTCAGAAGACCAAAATCAAACAATCTTAATCCTGGTAAGTTAACAAGAGATCACACTGACAGGAGAGGGTGCAGCAATCAGAACAGAATGAGTATTAGCCCTACCTTAGAATTGTCAGAGATGGGAAAGTGTATAGGGACATCTCTGCCGTTGAGAAGCCACAACCACCACACTAGTCACCCTAGAGGACAGAAAGCTGGCAGAAGACAGGTCTGCTACTCCTTAATCTCTGTGTGTTCTGAATATTAACCATGTGAACACACTGTAGGTTTTAAAATACATGTAAAGCCAGGAATGGAAACACTCATCTTTAGTCTCATCACTCAGTGGGCAAAGGCAGGCAAATCTCTGAGTCTGAGGTCCGCCTGGTCAATCTAGTGAATTCCAGGCCAGTCAGACCTACATACTGAGACCTTGTCCCAAAAATAAATAAATACATCAAGTATTCCCAACTGAAGCCAAGGGCTGGGAAAAGCTACCTTCCAAATCTTCGGTGCTGATGATTTTATTTTGCCTTCCACAGTCAATCTACTGATAGGCTATTAATTCATCATTCAATCAACAGTAAAATTAGAAATAACTCTGAGACAAAACAACAACAAAAAAACCCAGTCCTTCCACAACCAATGATCTCATGTTGCTTCCCACAAATTTAAACTACAGGAAACCAAGATAAACACACAAAGCCCTGATATACTATTTGGCACTTGGACATACACTGGCTATATCCAAGTAACTTAAGAAAGAAGCTGGATTTCAGTGCTGGCTTCAAGTTCTACAGAAAGCAACATCCCAGGAAATGTTTTTGAGACAAGCCTGGTGAACACACCCTTAATCCCAGCACTTGGGAACTTGGAGCAGGAGGGAGAAATACTTTCAGTATTAAGTATGTGCTATTCAAGGTCAATGAAGTACCTATGTGCTCCATTTTTCATCTTTCATACCAGCAATTCCTATGAGAGAACAAAACTTAAGAGACCTTGATAAAGAGCCTCTAGACTTGGGGGAGGAGTTTCAGCTTGCCTCTCCCCAGTCCTACCTTTTAGGGCTGCTATAGGGACTGGCTGATGCCTGTGAGGAAGCCTTTTACAAACACACCATGAGCTTCATGAACACTACATGCAACTTTAGGCAGCATGCTTCAGATTCAGAGATGTGATCAATGAGAGACGTTTAGAGATACACACAGTTTGATCTGTTTTCAATAAACATTTACTAAGTTATGAACTGGAAACTGCATATATGGCACAGGGGAGAAGCTCAGTCAACAGGTAAATACTCTGTGTGTAATCACGGATCTGTGAGCATCATACACCTGAAACCATTAACAAACATTCTCACTGTCATATTAAAAGCACCTACACTCAAGTAGAGCAAATGAAAAAGGCAGGATTCCAAGAACAAGTGTGCTCACATCTGGGGCAGATGGGACTAATCATGAGAGGCAGGCATTTCTTTAAATGTTATGTTTATAAAATCAGAGTCAGAAATTAATTTAGAAGTAGAAAACTAGGCACAAATCTGGACTCAGTTAAGCCAGTTTGGAAATTCTATATAAAACTTCATATTCACTGCTGGGCAGTGATGGCACATGCCTTTAATTCTAGCACTTGAGACAGAGGCAAGCTGATCTCTATGAGTTCAAGGCCAGCCAGGACTGTTACACAAAGAAACCCTGTCTCCAAAAACAAAATAACAACAAAAGATGTCATAGTCACAACATCTGCTTGGAAGTATACAGTATGGCAGTTCTACCTTCTAACTTTAATTTTTAGAGTGATTTGGCTTTTTTTTCTCTCTTTTTTTCAAAATGGTTATTTACTATGTTTCTCAAAGATCAACAGAATATAATTTTGGATACTCCAAATGAAACATTTGCTTTGCTTAAAACAATGTTACCCTTAATTGTTTAGGTTAGTCAAGCTCTGAAAGATATTGTTAAATCAAGTTTTTACTAACTCTAGAAAACTGACTCTAAAGCTAAAGTCCAAAAAAAGTAAATGAGTCCTCCACTATCAAAGGATTCCTTAAATAGCCTTTCCATGGCTAAAAATCAAGGCCTAGAGTAACATAAGTAAACAAGGTACACAAACACACTGAAAGACACAGGGTCATCTATCATCACAACATTTTTAGTCAGTTGACAAAAATCACTCTGGTCCCTGATAAGCATCTTTCTGAGTGACTATTGTCACATACAGTAACCGTAACCTGAAGGCAGGCTGTGCCAAGGAAACCAACTGATCTTTAACACTGTAAAACAACCAGCTTAAAGTCAAATAGTTACAGCAAAAAGACCTACTTAGTATCACAGGAGGGAGCCAAAAGATGTCTACAAGGAGCAATGAAAACATTGACCAGGGGTGGTCAAATAGGACTGAGCTCAGTTGGCACAGTGCTTCCCTAGCAAGCACAAAGCCCTAGGTTAAATACTAAGCACTGCCTAGACCAAGCATGGTGGTGCATGCTTTATAATCCCAGCCCTCCCTCAGAAGGTGGAGGCAAGAAGAGCCTAAATTCAAGGCCACCCTTGGCACAACACCTGGTTCAGGGCCAGCCAGGGACACAAGAGACCTTGCTGCCACCCCTCAAAGGACTGTCCAAAGCAGATGAGAACCTGAACAAGACCAACACTACCTACCTCGGTCTTCACTTGGCTTTATTGGGAAGAATGACTCAACCTATCGCTTCAAGTTCCAATGCACCATATAAAACATGCAGTAAAGCCTGTGAATACAGCAAACACCCTCCACCCCATTTGCTTCCCTGCCTCTCTCCTGGAAAAATGAAGTACAGTACAAAGCCTGGTAGTACTTTCAAAAGAAGCATTGCTGACTCCCACCCAGCAAGGTCTGCCAAAGCTCCCAGCGTAAGAGGTAGTCATTGTAGAGACTTCCTGAAGCTCCAAAGTCAACAAGCCCGCTCTGACCGTGACACTGACAGTGTTCCTGTTGGTTTCTAGGAGGTGCAAGCCGATGAGTTAAGCAATGTGTTGTTGAGAACTACCACGAAACTTCGATTTTGCCAGACTGTGTTTTCAAGTCACACAATCCTACCGTCCCATCCCACAGAAATCAAGCTGCAGCAGGTTAAGGGCTGCCAAAACTGCACATCCAGCTGGGGTAAGGAAGGGTTAGGGTTAGGGTCAGCATGTCAGCTGCCGATGCTTTTCCACAGGGGGTGGAAAGCTGAAGGAGGGAATAGCTGAACACAGACCTACAAGCCCTGCCTTCCAATGAGACTGTTTCCAACCCTCACAAGAATCTGTGTGCAGCATGCTGAATTTTAGAAAGGAAACAGGAAGGAGAGAGAGGAGAGAAAACTGAAGGAAGCACAGATGAGTGTCAAAGTCCCACTGAGGTAATCAATCTCTGCAACGAGCTCCATGCTTGGAAGCTGCTGCCTTTCTACCCGCCCCGGAGTCCCACGAGAAAAAGCAGGGCCGTCACAAAACCCACCAGCTTCCTGAGAAGCTGAACCAAAGGCCCCAGAAAGTGATCCCTAAATGAGATCCATACAGGTCTGCTCTGGAAAACAGTCTGTCAGCAAGTAATGTCCCCTCCTCCAGACAGCTGCCAGTATGCTGGGGAAAAGCTCTCAAAATAAAACAGTTGAAGAACTTCCCATGAGCCTTTCTGTTCCTCAAGTGTTCCAACTCAAGCTGTATGTAGCTGGAGGCTGCACTGGGACCCCCACAGCCCTGTCTTTGGTGTGTCTAGCTCCCCTTGTACCAGTTCCGCCCCTGCTGTGCCCACACCCACCCCACCTCCACCTTCAGAGCAAGAAGGGTCCCACAGCCACCAACACATCTCTCAAAATAATCGTGCTTTGCTTGTGGTACTAACAATTAGAATCAGGAAAAGAAAAAATTCTATGCAGCCAGAAAAAAAAATAAACAAATAGCGTATCTCCTTTAAACACCATACATTCCTGAACCAGGCATATACCTTTAGTCCCAGCACTTGGGAAACAGAGGCAGGCAGATCTCTGTGAATTTGAGACCAGCCTGGTCTACAGGACAAAAACCCTGTCTCAAAAACAAACAAATAAAAAACATATACCTGGAATAAAATGTAATACCCAAAGTTAAAGCACTTTTCCTTAACAAAGGAGAATCCAAGGAACCAGCCTCTATGTGGGAAAGACCTCAAACACAAGAATGTTATTGGGAGCTTAGGCCCTTAAAAAAATAATATATATATATAAAAATAAAATAAATATATATGTATGCATGTATATATGTATGGTTTAACAGACCTATCTCAAACACTCAGTTTCCTCCCTTGAAAAAGCAAGTTTTTAATTTGTTACTCAACCACTATCTTAAATAATTCAAGAATATTACCCACTTTGTGATGGTTTGTTATGAATACTCATGAAATTTCTAGATGCCAGAGAAGTCAGAAGGGTGCTCTGGCCACTCTCCCTCCTCTTGGAACCTGCTGCACCCACTCAGTATCTAAAAGGTCAGGTGACGTGCAGCATGACCACTAGCCCTTAGGAAGCCTCTACTACGATACCCAGAAAGACTGCACGATGGAAAGCAGGCCAGGGTTATAGAGGAACCAGAACAATAGCACCAAAGAGAAATCAGAGGGGAGAATAAGGGCCAGAAAGAAAACGTTTGTAAAATTCTTCTATGAATCTACCGCTAAAGCTGAGATTTCAAAGAAATGTGTCAAACTTCCTCATTTTCAAACATAGTAACAAGAATAACCTAAAAAACAAACCTGTTGTGTAAAATCTCTCCACTTACTGATCTTCCTGGACCCCTTACAGTATCCGATGAAACTCCCTGGTTGACTGACAAAGGTTAAGGTCCACAAGTGATCAGGTAAATCTCGTGGCAGCTGTAGTGCTATATTCAACCATGGCCCTCCACACTCCCTGGGCAGCACGGTAAAAAGACTTCAACAGGCTGCTCTGGTGAACCCATGTGTTAGTTCCAAATGCCCTTCACTGCTGTGGCTCCTGTTTTCCTTAACACAGTTTTACAAAGGAGCTTTTAAACATACACATGTGCAGCCAATTAATATCTAAGCACAGGAAACCAAATATCAGGTTGCCATGCCCACCTGACACATCTGACCATTCAATTCCACCCCAGCTTTTGTACTCAGAAAGCATTTTCTCACCTTTAACCCTGATACCAATGGAGAGATCCAATAACACACACAGAGTATGCAACACCCAGCCTTCACGGGCTGTGAGGCAGACACCAAAGACCAGACCCTGGGGAAAAATCTGGGGATACTATTAAAGCCATCTGTGAACCACAACTGAGAAACAGAAGAAATATCCTCACTTCTACAACAACAGGGTTCCTTGGCCACTTGGGACAGCACAGTATGAAACCCTATGGATCCCTAAGGATTTCACATTCTAGGCAGGAGAGGAGGCGTAGACATTTGATCAAATGTTACTCTACAAAGTCCCGTAGCGGGCTGAGGAGATGGCTCAGTGGGCAAAGTGCCTGCCACACAAGTGTGAGGACTGAAGTTCGAATCTCTGGAACCCACAGACGCCCACGGGTATGAGCTGGAGGGAGGGAAGGCAAGCTCAGGGCTCAGCTAAAGACCTACCTACTCAAGACAGAAGATGGACAGAGGCAGTGGGGGACAGCAGACGCTAATCCAGGCTTCCAAACCTACAAGACACTGGTAAGTGAGACACTCAGCAAACATCCAGGAACAATCAACACTCAGGCAAGTTTTCCAGACCGGCCCTTACAAGTATGGAGTAAGGAGGCAGGGACAAGAGCAGAGAAGGGGCAGGAGTTTCTTGAAAAGGAACAGAGACATGGTGGAGCCTCGTGTTCTTAGAAACTACCAGTCTCTGGACACAGACATGGAAAGAAGGTGCCAGCAGACTAAACAGGAGAACAGGCATGACCCTGGGGCAAGCACAGGTTCCAACAATACTTGAGGAGATGTAACAGCAGATCTGCTTTTGGGAATCACTCCTATCAACAGTCTGAAGCTGGTCTGAAGACACTGAAAAAAAAAAAAAAGAGGTACCCCTGTTCGATTCCACAAACCCAAGCCATAACAAAACAAACAAGACAGCAGTCAATGTATTTAATCAACACAGTTATTCTACATACTTTAATGATTTGAAACACGTTTTCACTGATCCCGTATTCTAGGTCCTCTGGAAGAACAACAGCCCATCTGTCACCCACCTCCTTGGATTCTACAAACTGGCTATACTATCCTCAGCCCTATAAAGAACCAAGATACTTCAGTAGCCTTTGCTTATTACAAAGAACGAAGCCACCCCAACACACAGAAACACACACAAGCAAGACACACGGAGAGAAAGACCTTAATGCCAGGTTGATTCTCTCTCTCCCCCTGGATAGAGAGCAGATGAGGCTTCCCAGTGTAGCACACTGCTCATCTCTAACAGTCCCAGCTCTGGCACTTAATCAATCGGAAGCACATTAACCACTCCATGCTGATCAGGCAGTAAGCAGGAACTTACTGAGTGCTGTACAGCAGGACATAAGGAGATCTGGGAATCAACATTTAGCACTGATAGGCACTTTAATCTCAGTTACTCATTGTAGCAGCTCATAAGCACTAATTCTCCCAGGTCACAAGTGTGTGTGCAAGGACTCAGGACCTTACCAAGAGTTGGTAAGTGGAGAAACCAGGACTCAAATCTGAACAGGGGAGACTACAGTGGTGTTTACTATACCACCTGTAAAATATATAGATAACAAATGTTTATACGAGCAGCTTGGTAATAGCAGGCTCTCCCCTTTCATGTCTCAGATAAGGGGTCACTCAGAAAGGTCAGGCACAATTAGATGATAACAAATGGAATCTCCAAATTCTGCTAAAAAACATGAGTCCTGGGGGCTGGAGAGATGGCTCAGAGGTTAAGAGCACTGACTGTTCTTCCAGAGGTCCTGAGTTCAATTCCCAGCAAAACCACATGGTGGCTCACAACCATCTATGATGAGGTCTGGTGCCCTCTTCTGTAAAATTGTATGCATAATAAATAAATAAATCTTTAAAAAAAAAAAAAAAAACATGAGTCCTGAACATTAATAATCAAAACGTTCAGGCTCAGGAACTAAAGAGATGACTCAGAGGTTAAGAGCACTGGCTGCTCTTGTAGAGGACCTGGGTTCGATTCCCAGTACCCATATTATGGCCTCAGTTCCAGGAGACCCAACAGGCACACATGTACTACACAAAGATGCATACAGGCAAAACAAACATTCGTACACATAAAGTAAAGTAAATAAATCTAAAAAAACACTTTTTTTTTTTTTTAACGATCAGGCTCAAATACTCAAAGCAAGTTGGCCATACTTCAGAGAAGCATGCCCTCCAGACATATCCCTTCAGGATCCTTAAAATAATGCCTGGGGTGGGGGAGAAATGCCCTGCTGCTCCCTTGCTCTATCAGTTGATTTCCCAAACCATTCTGCCAAGTCAAATTACAGAAATATGTCCAGGATTCACTTGGCAGTTCTGATCCGCTTTGTCCCAATCCTGGCTCAAGCAGCTTTGCACTGCCCTAACTAGATCAGCATCGGCCAATGGGCTTATTCAAGCTGATCTGTGATGGATTAGATAATGAAACCCTAGCCCTGTAAGCTGCCTGCTCCTACTGGGGCAGCAGGAGAAAAGAATAAGAAACTCAATACTGCTAGGGGCCACCTAAACATGGCATGCACTCGCCATGCCTCACTCCATCTGCTCGTGCTCCAGAGACTGTCTTACCATTTCCTTTCCACCATCTCTGCCTCCTGTCTTTACACAGAGTTTAAATGTGCCTCAGAATAAAGGTGTTTATAATGTCGTATTTACAAGCATGTAACAAAAATTCAAACAAATCCACTCTCTAAATAATTGTTTCGGCAATTCAAGCCCAGCGGCCACTAGAAGCTTGGGAGACCTGAGACTAGCCCTTCCCTTCCCCCGCCGGCACCAGTACTGAGTATGTTTACATGAGGATTCTGCATTGCTTTCCTCTCATCCTGTAATCTTGAGGCCTGTCTATACTAGTCCTGCTTCACAACAATATCAAAGTTCATGTCTGGTTAGCTTATGTTAAATGTCAGTGTGATAGAAAACAATGACAAGGTGGCTAGAAGACAGAAGAGAGCCAAGACACAGTCCTCTCAGTGTAAGTTACCCAGAAGAATAGTTCTACTTGTAACCCAAATCCATTCCCAGGCTTACATTTCTGGGCTTCCACGACATAAATGAAAGAAAAATTTTCAAAAAAATTCGCTGACTTTTTTTTTCTTTGATTATGCCTCAGCTTTCTCCACCTGAATATGTCAGCCCAAAATTCAGTGGACGCCCCAGATCCCAGAGTGACAACATTTGGAGAGTCTTTGTAAATTATTATGACTCAATGAGGGCGGGGCCATTGAGATAAATATCATTACATAGCTCTAACTTTCTCTACCCTGGATGTACTCAGTGAGCAAAGGCCACTTTAACAGACAGCCAGAGGGGACTATCTGCAAGGCCTGAAGGAGAATCCCAAACCTCCTACCACCATCTTGGACTTTCACGGCTGTGAGACATAAACGTCTGTTATTTAATCACCAGTGGATGACATCTGGGTGTGGCGGCCTAAGAGAACTAAGGCAGACAGAAAGGAGGGTTATGTACTATCTGCGAAATTACTTGTAAGAAAAGCACATCACTGAGTAACTTTACTGAGAGTAATGCGATGCCCACTTCAGAACCAAAAACCCAAATAGATACCTACCAAGAAGGAAATCAACCTGGAAATGAACAAATGGGAAGACAGACTACTTCAATAGACACTGATTTCCCACCAAAGATACCTGAGAGCCCTCCCCTGAGGCCAGGAAGAACCTCTCTACGAATAAAGTCACTAAAAAGTGAGCTACACCTGATGGCCAAGAAGTATAATTCTAGCTACCCAGAAGGCTGACTCAGGAGGACAGCAGGCCTACGTAGGCCACAGTACATTGAAGGCCAACGCAGGCAAAGTACTACAGTATTATCTCAAGATACAGAGTAAAAATAGGGCTGGGATATAGCTCAATGATAGAAATGTCTGCCTAGCATGGGCAAGGGTTTGTTCTCCAGTACTGAAAAAACAAAAAAAAACAAAAAACAAACAAAAAAAAACCCACAACTCTCACAGACTACAGATGCAGCTCGGTGGCAGGGCAATTACCAAGCACACATAAGGCCCTAGGTTCATTCTCCAGAATGTATGCATTTATATACACACTAACACACAATAATTATGTACACCACACTTGTTCACACTGCTGAACTCAGCTACTCTGGACTGTGACTATGGTCAGAAGAAGTTACTAGGCCACAAAAGTCATACCAACTTTTCACTGCCATAAAGACTTCTGCTGAAAGTTTTAAGTAATAATTAAGATACATCTTACCTTACACTGAAGCCAAATTCCTAGAAGGTTACTTAAAAACACAATTTTTGATGATTACATTGCAATCACTAGAAAGGCTGACCCAAAGCATCCTTTGGTGTGTTTGACAGGAACTCTCTGTCATACATACCAGCCTTGTTCAAAATGAGATGATGTGTTAACATCTATACATGTTATACGCTTAGCTTTCCACCAAGTATAGCAACTATCTCCAGGCTCCATTTTTAGTAGCCACATTTCTCAACCAGGCTTTAATCTTTCCACCGATTCCAACTCTACAGTCCAGGCTTTTCTACTTCTCTCCTCCCCTCATGAGGCTTCTGTATACTGTTCCAGAAAGCACTGTCTTCCTCTCTCCCCCAGATTCCTTCTGAGTATACAGCTTACAACACAAGCCCAGACTCTGAAGCCCCAGAACACTTAGAAGTCATGATGTTTAAAAGCTTAGTGGTCCAACTCAAAAAGACTCAGCCTTGGAACCTAGTAAGTAGAATAAACTCAGTCAACTACTGCATTCTGGTGTGTGGAGGTTAATCCTCTGCACTCTAGGGCACTGTGTAAT
Organism: Sigmodon hispidus; assembly: GCA_004025045.1. NCBI lineage: Eukaryota > Metazoa > Chordata > Mammalia > Rodentia > Cricetidae > Sigmodon > Sigmodon hispidus. The sequence goes on along the minus strand of PVIH01013015.1, from coordinate 18,582 downwards.
TTTGTAATGGTTCCTTCAATCAGAAAACTCATGATTAATTTAATCCCTAGGTTATTTGTAAGTGGTAAATTTCAACTTCAACTTAACAAACATTGAATACTTATTATAAATCCAGGCATTATGAAAAAATAAACAAAGGACATACAGTTTCTGCCTTGTAGAAGCTTACAGCCTAAGGAAGTAGGCACAATAAAGTCTCTAATGATGATATAAGGTGAAGCATAAATACATAAATATACCACCAGGCAAAAGCAAAGTCTGATAGTGTCAAATTATGCTGTTGGGAAGTCTTCAAAGACCCAGCTATGACTTCAGGAAAACTTCAGCTGTCTTCAGATATGAGAAAAAAAAAATATATGCTTAAGACAATCCATGTACTAAAAGGCCTATATGAAGATAGGATATTTACGTGCAGCCTCCAGGCCCTTCTAAAGTGCTGATGTCATCTACTGAGAAAGCCCACGCCTGCTCATTCTGTCCCAGCTACCTGGCCTCCTCTCCGAACACCACACCAAGCTGCTTCTCCCCAGTGTCTCAGACCTCTGGGTTCCTCTTCCCTAAACCACTGAATGGCCTGGATCCTCTTCCCTAAAACCTCTGAATGACCCACATCTTCACTTCAAAGGTCGCCTACAGAGAGACCTTCCCACACATCTCTAAAGCTGTCTATCCTTTCTCTGCTTAATTTTCTCACAAGCTAACAAAATCTGCTGGTTTGTCTCTTTCCATGGGCTATTAGTTCAATAAAAGTAGGGTTTCTTTATATATTCTCTAGGGTTAAAAGTGACAAAACACCACCATCCAGGAGGCAAAGGCAGGAAGATCTTTGAATTCAAAGCTAGCCTGGTGTACAGAGCAAGCTGTAAGACAGCTAGGACTAGATGGAGAGCTCCTATCTTAAAAAAAAAAAAAAAAAAAAAATAGTGCCTAAGAGTGTTGCAGCTGCTTGATAAACATTAGTTAAATAAGTATTACACACCTGCAGATTTTTTGCTTAACTTTTCATTCATTTGTCTTCCTACCCAGGTCACATGTACAGTTAGGAAAAGAAACTTAGCTCATGTTTTTTAAGAAGGCAACCCAGAAATCATTTTATGCAAATACTTTTCTAAGTGAAAAAAAAACAGAGGAGCCTAGCAGTAATGCTGCACACCTTCAATACCAGCACTCGGGAGGCAGAGGCAGGCATATCTCGGTGAGTTCCAGGACAGGCTCCAAAGATACACAGAGAAACCCTGTCTCAAAAAACAAAATAAAATAAGTAAAAAGAAAGAAAGAAAGAAAACAGAGGTCCCAAAACATGGGTTTTCCCCAGAATAACAGAGCTTGTTAAAAACACAGGGAGTCAATGACCATGTTAATACCTGTGTGACATGGTGTAAGAGAACTACAATAATGCTGGTAGATGTCTGTAATCTCAGAAATCTACTGGGAAGGCAGAAGCACGAAGGTCACAAGTCCAGGAGTTCAAGGTCATCCTCAGCCACCACAAAAGAGCTCAGCTACCACACAAGACCAACCTCTCTTACAAATAAGACTCTGTCTCAAAATCAAAAACAAAACCTACAATCATAAGAATGTACAAAGGAAAAAGTGAAGAATATCCATAAATATACACAGTAAAATAATTCTCTGTGGGATAGTTCTAAGTTATCCAGTTGCACCCAAAGGACCTAATTCACTCCTTCCTTTGAACATCCCAAAGTCCCTATGCACTACTCCATATCCACGCTTAACTATCCTTAGCCAATGTGAAAGCAGTCAGCAAATAACAGGCCTCAGGCAAAAGAACAGAAAACAAAGAGAACTACTAAGACTAACATAGAGGGGAGAAAAGTGACTGACTGACCACACCTGTACTCATAGGTGTGTGCACCAAGTGAATATGCCCACCAGCGTCTCTATCTGGTGCTCCCTCTATATCATCCAGTGCTAACTAACCCACCTCAGTTAGTCTCTCCCCATTCTTCTAGGCTCTGAGATTGACCTCACAGTCCCTCTGCCTGACAGACTTCTTCTAAAGGAAATAAAAGCCAGCAAACAAAAGAATTCAAACATAAAACAAGTAGGGAGTCCCTTTAAACCAAACTAACGGAGGTAACAGGGTGGATTCTGCAAAAGAGGCAAAAGGCACACAGCAAACATGCCATAAAGTACAGCTCTTTCCCTGGCACAGGAAGTCAGGCAGAGCACAGGAAGTCTTTCAGCACTGCAGAGATTTCCAACAGTGGTGTAATGGAGAGAGCACAGGAATAGAAATTAGAACCAACTAACTGGGTGGCTTTAGACAAGTCACTAGTCTTCTCTGGACTTCTAATTCCCTGACTATAAAATTGAGGTTGTTAAAAAAAAAAAAAAAATCTGGAAATTGAGCACATCCTTTCCCACCACACACACACACACACACACACACACACACACACACACACACACGATGCAAAGTATCAACTCTTCACTGAAAGTGCACATAAGCCATTCTGTATAACTCTTCCAAGTGTACTAGATTGAGAACTCATAGCGGAGAAGAAGATGGGTATCTCTGGCCCCTTCCATCTCTAACATTCTATGGTTCTAAGAATTAAACACCACCCCATTGCTGCTCACTGAGCCTCTTCATTTCATAACCAGTATTTTCTAAACAGAGACCAAATCCTAAAGCCTATAAAGGATTCATGCCCTTCCTCAAACTAAGTAGTAACCGACAGCATCAATATCTTTGCTATCCCCTACTCTTATCAATCAGCTTACCCTTGAGGCCACAATTCAGAAACCAGCCTCCTAACAACCCTATAAATTTTCTTTTCTACCCCTCCGGACACTAAGGAGCTCGTCCTACAAATGAAGAATGCACCAAGAAAAGCACAGGATGGACATGCCCGGTGTTTCTGTCCAGACTTAGCATGCTGCACAAAATTAATGAGACTGAGCACCACCGTGCCTCCACACTACCAAACTCCACGGACTTCTCAGGACTCTCCATGTCACTGATTGAACCCACAAGTTAAGCCACATCCCCTTTCGGCTCTCTCCAGGAGTTTGTCTTTTCGGTCTGCCCTCCACATGCCGCTCTTCCTTCCCCATCCCAGTGTGCCCAGGGTAAACCAAAAGGCGGCCCCCTTCTTCTCGGGAGCTTTTCCACCAGCTCCCCTCGCTCTCGACTCAGCCCAACAGCTCTCCTCTGAACAAACAGATCCAGGATGCCCAACTTCTCAAGAAAACTGGGGACGGGCTTAAGAAATAGACTGCATCCCCATCCTGTTCAATTCCCCAACTCCAAAAGGAAATAGCCCAATCCCTCGCGCTGCCTCCAGGGCCCTCTTAGAAGCACAACCCCTGCACCGGGCCCCAAGCCCACTCTCCAGACAGGCCCACCAGGTGCCCCGAGGCCCGAGCCCTCCGCGGCCCGCTGTAACCGGGCGCCCATCCCGCGCGGTCACCTGCATCCCGCCGTCGGCCGCTTCCTCGGTGCGCGGCCGCTTGCTCAGGCCGGGATCGGGTCCGTCTGCCCCCGCTCCGGGCACCGGCAGCTCCAGCTCCGATTCCCGCTTCATGCCCCGGGTAGCGGCGCCGGGCCCGAGCTGAGGCGGCTGCTGCTGCTGCGGCTGGCCACCTTCCGCCATCCGCCCGTGCCCCCTTCGCCTCCGGGAGCCGGGCGACCCGCGACAGGCCACCTCCCCCTGGGCCTCGGTGCCGACAGTCGCGACAAGCAGGCAGGCGGGCGGGCGGGCGCGCGCCGGCCCCGCCCCCCGCGTGCGTGCGTGCGTGCGCGCCGGCCGGGAGTCCCGCTTCGGCTCCTCTACGGCTTCGGCTCGGGCTCGGGTTCGGGCTTCGCGCCGGCTGCTCGCTCACTCGCACGCGCGTGCGCCGCTCCCTCGGTCCCCGCGCTCCCCGACCACTCGCCGGCTGCGCAAGGAAACGGGGGGAGAGGGCGGGCGGCAGCCCGGGCTCCCTGCGTGGAGAGGGCTGTTTATTTGGGAGGAGGAGCCAGAAACCGCAGCCACTTCCCTGGCCGGGATCCTCCGTCCCGCCACTGTGGCAGCGCCGGGAAGGCGGGGAGAGAGAAAGGAGCGATGGAGGGAGGGAGGGACCCGGAGGTGTGGGACTCGGGCCGCCCGCGCGAGAGGAGGCTGCGGTGAGGGGGCGTGGCTACGCCCCTCGGCAATCGTCGCAGCGTCCGCGCGGGCAGCCCGCGGGAGGCCGGGAAGGGATCGGAAAAGTTCGGGAATCTCCGGGGATGCTCAGGGAGGCAAGGAGCAGGGGAAAGGTCCGCCTCTTTTTAGGGCGGTGGCTCGAGGGCGGGGCTTGAAGGGCCAGAGTACGGGGCTGCAGCTCAGGCTGGTAGTGTTAGTTGTGCAAAGTGGTGATGTGATGACCTCTCCCATCTGGCTGCCTGGGATTTGGGGGAAGCAGAGGGCACTCAGCAGAGTAGAGTCTCATTGCTTGCTTCCTTTCCCGCCCCAAAACTAGGAAGTCCAGGAATGAAAGCTCTCATATATGCTTTTCTGAGAAATTTTACTATGAATAGAATGATCGCATTCCCGATGGTCTTAATGATGCTTGATGTTTATAAGAGCGTTACGATTTACACAACTCATTCCCGGACCCGTTTTGAACCTGATAATATAAAGCATGCTTTGAGTCGCAATGAATGAACCTGAATTTGCTGAAGTCCTGGAGCAGAAACGTGGTCGGTCCAGATCGCATTCTCTTGTTTTTTCTCCTTGCTGCCTGAGTAGCCAGCCCTTCACTGTTTGTCAGCTTCATGTAGTTAGGTCTGTCCAGTAGGTTTTTCTCTGCCTGCTTATAAATGGAAAGTAATCTGCCTCTCTGAATCCCATACTATGACATGTACATTGTGAGGGGATGTTGCCTAGCTTCTAGCCTTTTGCTCTTTTGCTACTTTAAACAAATTAGTTTTTCTGTTTTGATCCAAACTGCACTATCTGTAAAATAATTGTTTGGGTCATTGGTTCCCAACCAGGGAAGGATTGGTTCCTTTCCAACACTTCCTATTTCCATTTTTGTCATTTGGCAAATTTTATTTCTCACAAATAGAGGTTGCAGCTGGTATCTAGTGAGTAGAAACTAGGAATGTCGTTCAAAACTTTATTGTGCATAGGACAGTCCGCACAAGAGAGAGTTGTCCAAATCAGAATGTCAGTAGTTCAGAGATTGGGAAACTCCAGGTTGGATGTTTTCTAAGGTCACTTGCAACAACTATGACTTGACTTTTCTTTGAACTTGGATTAAGCACCTAAAAATGGACAGAGTGGTGAAGATCTCTGCTTCAGAGTCAGACCAGCCCAATGAGGCCACTGTGCAAACTAATTGGAAAAGACTGCACAACTTGCCTTGAAGCTGAGTTTTCCTACTGAGTACATTGTATATTTTTAGGCTGCAATGCTCAGCCATTTACAAGTCTTGACACTTTATGGAAGGAAGCCAATTAGTGGCTCTTGTTCCTCAGCTTCTACACCTAAAATTAGCATAATAGTATTTTTAAAAGACTTATTATGAAGATCAAATGAGTTATCAGCTTTAAGAACTTTGATCATGTGGGGCTGGAGAGATGGCTCAGCGGTTAAGAGCACCGGCTGCTCTTCCAGAGGACCCTGGTTCGATTCCCAGCACCCACATGGCAGCTAACAACTGTCTGTAGTTCCAGTTCCAGGCAAACACCAAGGCAAATAAGTAAATAAATAAAGTTTAAAAAAAAAAAAAAAAGAACTTTGATCATGTTATGACTTGAATCAAAAATGTCTTTCAAGGGCTCATGTGGAAACAGCTGATAGACTTATGGCAAGTATTTGGATCATAAGGACCTAATACCTACACAGTAGATTAATTCATTGATTAATTCATTGATTGATTCATAATTGGGGGATAAAACTGTGGAAAATGGGGCTAGAGAGATGACTCAGTGGTTAGGAGCACCGGCTGCTCTTCCAGAGTGCCAGGGTTCAATTTCCACCACTCATATGGCAGTTCACAACTGTCTGTGACTCCCGTTCCAGGGAACCTGACACCCATGGTAAAACACCAATGCCAACTGTTGCTAGGACGGTGATCTGAAAGCCTTTCTCCTCACGAGCCTCTTCCTCTGCCTCAGTCCTCCTCCAGTCTGCCTGGAGATACAATGGTTTGTTTCACCAAGGAATCCATGCTGTGGTATTATTTACACCTCACCAGCCTCACTCAGACCACGGGAGTGACCACCACCTAAAATCATGAGACAAAATAAATTCTAACTCCTTTACATTGTTTTCTCAGATACTTTGTCACAGAGACAAAAACAAAACAGAAAACTAACCAGTAAGTTCAGGATGGCCAGTGTAAGCAGGTGTTGATTGCTAACATTGTTGCCATTTTGAATTTTTTTTTTTTTTTTTTTTTTAGGTATTTGTTGTGTGCGCCCGTGCAGGCATGTGTACAAGTGGGCATGTGAGTGCAGGCATCTACCTGCCACAGCACATGTAGAGGTCAGGATACAACCTTCCGTAGTTGGTTCTGTCCTTTCCCTGTGGGTTCTTGGGATCAGGATTTCTCAACAAGTACTTTACCCACTGAGTCATCTTACTGGCCCAGACATCATGATTTTATTCACATTGCAATCAGCTCAACCAAATAAATATTCTCTATCAAAATTAAAAACTGTCCTTATCACTGTTTTTTAAGATTGTTAAGTGTTTTATGTACAATGCACTAGCATGATTTCTTTTAGTGGGTAGATAGTCTTGAATAATCCATTCAGGGAAGGGCACTTGGTCCAATTTAGTGAGTATATGCCCTCTCCACACTGACACAAACACAGCTGCCACATACTTAGCCGGTATTTCTGGATCCAGCCCTGGCAGTTAGCAGACACAGGAGTGAGAACCCTGGCTGAACCTTCAAGGGTGGCTCCAGGAGCACCACAGCGACCCATCTTGCCTTTAGATGTCCAGCAAAAGTAGAGTTAATTATTATTGAGTTTGCTGCATAGGGTAGCTTGGATAAGGCTTCATAAGATTCAGATGGGGTGGACAAAGCTGCACAAGTCACCCAAGGGTGTAACCGCTAATGTTAAGCCAATTGTTCATTTTTTACTGAGCCTTAAAGCCATCCCTCCTTTGTAAGATGACAATAATAATAGTCATGATGTTTTTCTGAGCATTAAATGGAAGCATTTTACAGAATGCCTAATGTAATAACTGCTTAATAGGCAGTAATTATTTGTCATCTAATTTATATGGTGCCAGAAAGCTACTGGCCAGGAGCTCATAGGTCTGGAAGTGAGAACCCAAAACATCTCTTAATATGACTGTTTGCATCTCCAAAATGGAAGCCCACCTGTCTCCCAGGTTATTACACTTCCATTTAAGTCAAGGCTCTCTTACAGGCAGCATCCTACAATAAACAGATGGAATCTGATCCTGTCCACCCAACCATAATAGCATGAAAGAAAATCAGGGTATCTCAGCACTGACCTATGGAGCAATAATGGCTTCCCCCCTCCCCAAGCCTAAGCACATAAATGGTTGGTTTCTTAAGTTTATTTTTACTTGCTAAACTGCTATTTTTAGAATAATTCTCCCCTCCCTACCTGCTTTGCCAAAATTCTATCATCTAAATAACATCAGATCCTTGAAAAGTAAGATTTGGGAGCAAAGCTGCTTATTAATCAGATTATAGCTACGCAGATAGCACTGAAGTCCCTAGGAAGTGAAGTGGAGAAGCATTTAGATGCTGTGGAACAAAGAGAAACAGCACCATGGCTTTTGTAAACACACACAGAGCAGTTACAGAACAAGAAGAGACTAGAGAGGGATGAAAAGATGGTTCGGCAGTTAACAGCATTTGTTGCTCTTTCAGAGTACCTGGGTTTGATTCTCAGCACTCACATGGCAGCTCAAAACTGTCTGTAGCTCTAGTTTCCGGAGATCCAGCACCTTCACCTAGCCTTCCAGGACAATACACACACATGGCACACAGACATATATGCAGGCAAAAATATAAATATAAGATAAAAATAAACTTAGAAAGACTAGAAGTCTGCCAATGAACATGTCCAATACGATTTTAACTGCAAAAAGACAGTTAATTCCTTTCCTACAATTTGAAGCTACTAGTCTGGAAATGGATACATAGTAGCAGTTACCTCTGAATTCAAACTTTCCATCCTAGAGGTTCAAAATCAAAAAGTAAACAACTCTGAAGTCTCAGGAAGGTCCTGAAACTTAAAAGACTCATAAGCCCCCCTCCCCAAAGGCTATACAGGCAATAGGGTCCCCAGAGATTCTTTGACCTGCAGACCTGCCTGTAAGTCCTGCAATAAGCTTCAGGGATGCAGTTTTTGAGTCATCACCCATGATAGAATGGGCTTTTTTTTTTTTTTTTTTTTTTTTTTTTTTGATGCACCTGCCTTTCTTTGAGTTATTCATATTGCTGAAGGTAACCTCTTATCTACACTACTGTAACTGGCCCGTATAAACTTAATGACTCATAAGCTAGATCTTGGTGGAATTGTTTCTTTGGTCTCATTGGTGCCCTGTCTGGAGTGAATTGACATTTATTTATTCACATCACCCCAGGAAAAGTCACAACAAAGCATGAAAGAGTACAGAAGGAAATAACATTAAAGACTGTTTTCAAGATGGGGAACTGGCTCCGTGGTTAAAGCACTGGCCGCACTAGTGTGAGGGCGTGAATTCAGATCTGAGCATGACAGCCTGCCTACCTGTAATTCCAGCACTTTAGAGTTAGAGGCAAGGATACGTGGCATGAGCCTAGCCAGACTAGACTTATCAATGAGCTCTGGATTCTATTGGGAGGCCCTGGCTCAAAGAATGTGGTGGAGAATGATTACAGAAGAGACAGTCAGGCCTTCTCACAAGCGCACATTCATGCATACAGGGGCTCACATACCAAATACATATGCATTCATGAGGGATAAAAATTTTTATCATTCATCAGCCTTTCATCTACTATCAAGTGCCAGTACCTGATCTTATTTTAATATCTAGTGTACCCTCTGAGGACATAAAATGGAGTTTAATTTTTGGAGTACAGAAATAGAGTACAAGGGGCTGGAGAGATGGCTCAGCGGTTAAGAGCACCGTCTGCTCTTCCAGAGGACCCGGGTTCGATTCCCAGCACCCACATGGCAGCTAACAACTGTCTGTAGTTCCAGTTCCAGGCAAACACCAAGGCAAATAAATAAATAAATAAAGTTTAAAAAAAAAAAAAGGAAATAAAGTACAAACTTGTTTGAAAAACAGAAAGGGAAAACGAATTTCCTAGGGAAAAATTTATCTGGAGAAATTACTGCTTTCCTGAAGTCTTCTCATCTATTCATTTAACAAATTATGGACAGGCTTCTCAGATACCAAGGTGACTACAATTCGTTCTTAACCAAACAGCCCATCACTCAGAAAGAAAGAATGAACAAATAAAGAGCTAATTGTAGTGCATCTGGATTGGAAGTCATCTCTCACAGTGGGCGAGAATACAGACTCTGGTGTCAGCTAGACATGGGTTTAAGTCTGTCTTCCTTTCCAGTTCAATCTGTGCAAGAGCGTTACCGTGGGTGACGATGACCAGTTTGCCTTCTATATCACAGTCCAACATCCACGTTCTTACTTACAAAATCACAACTTTGTTCAATTTGTGCAGCTTGGAAGGAAGGAAGGAGAGAGAGAAAGAGAGAGAGAGAGAGAGAGAGGAGAGAGAGAGAGAGAGAGAGAGAGAGAGAGAGAGAGAGAGAGAGAGAAAGGGGTGGGGATGGGGAGCTTGGCTCAGCCAGAAAAGGCAATTACTGCTAAGCCTGCTGACCTAAGTTTGATCAGGAGGACATATATGATGGAAGCAGAAAACTGACATCTCCATTTTGTTCTCTGATCATCACGTGCACCATCACACACACACACATACACTCACACACACACACAAAGTGAAATGAAAAAAAAGGGGGGGGGGGCAAAGAAGAAAGAATTCCAGGCTTGCTGGCAGCTAAGGACAGCCATGTAGCACAATTGTGGCCCTCGAGATGTGCATAGGAGGTAGTATTCCTTCTCAACTCATGAGACAAAACCATGAGAAGAAAAGCACTTTGGCCCTTTATCCTTCTGCCTGCCTAGAATGCAAACTGGGGAAAATCAGTCAGCTTGTCCCTGCAGTAGCAAAACAGCGTTGGGAGAGTGGTACTGGAGCACCACCAGACCCACACGAGCCCGGCTACCTGCAATTCATTGTTATTTGCGAAAAGGAAGCTCACGTTTGGCTAAGCCACTGTGGATAGGTTTCAACATGCAGCCAGCCTAACTCAAGTCCTAACTGATAGGATCTATAAACAGGATAAAGGCAGTGTCTCCCCTGGGGTTCTTTTGAGCATTAAATAATGCATGTGAAGCAGTGGGCATAACACCTGGTTCGCAGACACTGAGTGAGTGGTACCAAAGACCTTTTAATCCTACTATGCCCCCCCATCCTTGTTAACATGCTAAACACTGGCGGAGAAAGAATAGTTTTCACCCAAAAGGCTACATTTATCTGGGTCTTCAAATATGACCGTGTTTCCAAGCTATGGTTGGGTTTGGTGTTTTTGTTTTTGCTCTGTTTCTGTGTTTATTTTGTGTGTGTGGAGGTCAAAGGACAGCTTGCCTCCTTTAGGTCTCTCTTTCAGCATGAGGGCAGGGCCAGGGATCAAACAGATTTGAAGGCCAGGACTTGAACTCAGTTGGCCACACTGGCAGCCCCAGGTTTTGGTTTCAGATGAAAGAGAGGTAAATTCTTATATATATATATATATATATATATATATATATATATATATATATATTTTTATTTTATGTGAATTGATGTTTTGCCTGCATGTATAACTGTGTAAGGGTGTCAGACCTTGGAATTACAGGCAGTTGTTAGCTGCCATGTGGATGCTGGGAACTGAACTCAGGTCCTCCGGAAGAACAGTTGGTGCTCTTAACCACTGAGCCATCTCTCCAGCCTGAGAAGTAAATTCTTGAGTCTGCCTTTACTCAGGAAATCAAACCTTATCAGTTTGGCAGTGGTCTTCAAATAAAGTGAGACTACAAAAGGCAAGTGGCCTTTCCATCTGGAGTGTGGACCAGAGCAGCGGTCTACAAGACTATTACAAGGCCCCTAGGAAAATTTTCAAACCAGTTAGTTAACCCAAGTTATCAACAGTCATTCACAAGCTGGTGATGTCTCTTTATTTATAAGCCCTGGAGAACATGTGCTTGACTTGGTCCTTTTCTTAATGTCTGTGTCCCTTGAACCTAGCAGGGACACAGAATATAGATTTGTGAGATTGCCGAAAAATGTAGCTATTCCAACAATCATGAAGATATCAAAAAGGACAGGCTGGTGGACCAGGTAAGCTCAGTGGTACAGTCAGGTCTAAGATTCCCCCTCATCCCCAAGAACAGGTACAAACCCCCAGCAGAGCAGGTGCACCTAGACAGCCGTCCTAACTGTACACCCCCATAAACAGAATTCTTGGAGCCCACCCATCTCCAGAACTGACCATCTCTCTAATCAGACATTAGAGCGCATATAAATAGAAGAGACTGTGTTCTATGCCAAAGCTTTCCGGTTTTTTCCCAAAAAAAGAAAGGTGGAGAAAACCCTTGGTAATTCAGCGGCCAGAGGAAGTGGAAGCAATTCCTGCCATGTGGCTGGCAGATCCCGGAGCAGATACAGAGTATAATGAGAAATTGAATTCAGCAAAAAAGGACCAGGAGATGCTCAAGCCTCATTAGAACTATAAAAGCAGCCGTTCTGAGGCAAGCTCTGCTATTGACTCTGACCTCACTCCTCTGCGCCCTCTCCGCTTGTGGCCTTATTGAACCTGGGTTTTTCCTATAGGCCAGGACCTTGCCAACCCTTTTGCCCTTCACATAATGTGTTTGTCTGGTTTCTATTTCTGTAGTTTGATGAAGGATGATAGCAGGGTATTGAGCTGTTGTTTTTCATTTAGCGCAGTCTCCGCCCTCACTCTGGCCCCTGCCCCCAACCCGGCTCTTAAGTCATGTTTTCATTGTCTGATTTTGTGCCCGGCCCTAGGTTTTTATTGCTTCCTCACAGAACGAAGGAAAGCCTTGTTTTATTCCATTTTCCAGGCGCAGCTATACATAGCCTTGCGTTCCCGTCCTTCCTGAAGAGAATTGCGGGGTTTCAGTTATGGCAATGACCTCAGAAGGGAGTGGCAGGAGAGCGCAGCGATTTGCCTAGCCCCTCATGGATAGCAACCCTGGACTAGGTCTGTGCTTTGTTTTCTTTGCCTTTTTAATTCTCACCAAAAATCAAAAAATGGAGACCTAGAGAAATGAAATGTTCAAGGTCGCATACGATTATTAATGACAAAGACACTCCGGTCCTTTTACTCCATTTCTGTCCCTTCTAATGCAGCCCTTTCTTTTTGTGTGTGGACTGTGGGCAAGTGTGTGCATGTGTGTGTGGAGGTCAGAGGTCAATCTTGACACATAGTCTCCTAGTCTTTTTTTTTTTTTTTTTTTTTTTTTGAGACAGAGTCATATCACTATGTAACCTAGCTGGCGCTGGCTGTAACTTCCTACAAGGACCAGACTTGCCTCAGAGTCACAGAAACCTGTGACTATTGCTCAAATGTACACCACCAAGGCCCCATCCAGAACTTGCCACGTAAGCTTGCCAGTGAGCCTCAGGGATCTGCTGTCTCTACCACCTCAGGGCTGGGTTTGGGAAGCAAGCACTACCATGTCTGGGTGCTTTGTTTGTTTGTTTGTTTGACATTGGTTCTTTATTTATTTATTATTATGTATACAGTATACAGAAGAGGGTACCAGATGTCATTACAGATTACTGTGAGCCACCATGTGGATGCTGAAAATTGAACTCAGGACCTCTGGAAGAGCAGTCAGTGCTCCCAACCTCTGAGTCATCTCTCCAGCCCCCTGATATTGGTTCTTGAGATAGGACTCACAATCTCCTTACTGACTGAGGCTTCTCACCAGTTCTGCAGACATCTCATTAGGGATCTTTTAGTGTGTTTTTATTGGAGCCTTATTTTATTTCCTAAATTTTACAGGAAAAAAAAAAAAAGAGAGAGAGAGAGAGAGACCAAAAAGGATTAACATTTTATTCTTAGAGAATTTAAGTGTCTTAATCAAGTTCTGTGTTGGTGGCACGGGCTCCTGGACTTTTTGAATCAAAGCATGAAATCTTTGTTATCGTTGCTGGTCTTGCTGACCTCTGCTCAAGTGTCCTCCTCTGGGTTCCTGTCTGTCAGTATCAATCCCATCAGCCTTCACTGTGCTGGCTGATTGTCAGTCCTTGATCTATGCAGGTTGCCTCAGTCAAGGACACAGAAAAATATCATGGAATTCCCCCCACAGGCTCTGGGACCTTGGGACTCCAAGCTGCTGACTCAGGCCCCTATTGTGAAGACACTTAGGCAGTTCTGCTCTCCTACACCTGCTAAACTGCTGCCCCCAGGATCCTGAAGAGCAAGAAGAACAAGCTAGGGCTCCTCCCCTCTCGGATGTCACTCTCCCTCTGTCCGCTCTGAAGCTTCACATAAGAGAACAGCCTTCCACATCCTCCTGACAGTCTCCCTAGTCCTGGTTCCCTGCAGCCCCAGCTGCACTTACTTCTTCCCAGTGGGGTGCCAGACTGGTCCAGCCGATTCTGACTCAATATCAGGGGGCTGGAGAGATGGCCCAGAGGTTGGGAGCAATGATTGTTCTTCCAGAGGTCCTGAGTTCAATTCCCAGCAACCACATGGTGGCTTACAACCATCTATAATGAGATCTGGTACCCACTTCTGTATACTGTATACATAATAATAAATAAATAAATAACCAATGTCAAACACAAAAACAAACAAACAAAACACCCAGACATGGTAGTGCATATTTCCCAAGCCCAGCCCTGAGGTGGTAGAGACAGCAGATCCCTGAGGCTCACTGGCAAGCTTCCGTGGCAATGGAACAATGGAAGCTGGGGCTGAAGAGATGGCTCAGAGGTTAAGAGTACTTCTGCCTTTTCCCATCACATAGACTACATGTCCAGAGTCATAATAGGTTTGGGTTTGGCCATTAAAAAAAAGACCAGGCATTTTTTTTTCTTTAATTTTTATTTTATGTGCATTGGTGTTTTGTCTGCATGTATCTCTGCGTGAGGGAGATCCCTTGGAACTATTACAGACAGTTGTGAGCTGCCATGTGGGTGCTGGGAATTGAACCTGGTTCCTCTGGAAGGGCAATCAGTGCTCTTAACCACTGAGCCATCTCTCCAGCAAGACCAAAGAGATTTTCTTTCAAAACTTATTTCCAAAGTGAGATTCAAAATCTAGGTCCTGTTTCTCTTTGCATATTCTTTGTAGCAACTGTGTGTATGTGCATACATTGTGGCATATGTGTATGTATGTGCATGTATATGTATTCATGCATGTACTTGTGTGTGCATGTGTATGCATGTATATCTGAAGACCAGAGGTTGATGTTGGGGTCTCTATAACCACTCTCCAAGTTATTTGTTTGTTTGTTTGGCTGAGGCAGGGTAGCTGAAACAGTGAGTTCCAGTAATGGATCTATCTCTGCCATTCTAGCTTTGGGATTGTGGGTACATTCTACCAGGCTTGACTTTTTGCCTCAGGTGCTGGGGATCCACACTCAGGTCCTTATGTTTGCTTCCAGCTAACATTTTGCTAGCTGAGCCATCTCTCATTGTTGCAATTTTATTGGTAAAAGAAGGGAGAGTGGGAAGGTAAAAGATACTGAGGAGCTCAAGGAGATGGGGAGCCTCAGTTAGTGCCTCTGTGCTCTGGCTCTGTTCTGTGAACAGCAGCTAACAGTTCCAGCCCCCAGCTCTCCCCAAACCCCTCCCCCCAATCAGAATGTTCTTGGACAACTCTACCAATGGAGTGTGGATAAAACAATGGAAGCTGGGGCTGAAGAGATGGCTCAGAGGTTAAGAGCACTGACTGTTCTTCCAGAGGTCCTGAGTTCGATTCCCAGCACCCACATGGTGGCTCACAACCATCTATGATGACATCTGGTACCCTTTTCTTTTCTTTTTTTTTTTTTTTTAATTAATTTATTTATTTATTTGCCTTGGTGTTTGCCTGGAACTGGAACTACAGACAGTTGTTAGCTGCCATGTGGGTGCTGGGAATCGAACCCGGGTCCTCTGGAAGAGCAGACGGTGCTCTTAACCGCTGAGCCATCTCTCCAGCCCTTGGTACCCTTTTCTATATTGTAAACATAATAAATAAATTTAAAAAAAAAAATGGAAGCTACTTGTGGATGTGGCTCCTGCCAGCCCTCTTGCCTTCTCTCTTTCTTCCATGGATGCTGGGGATATCTGGATGTGAAGACAAGAATATCACAAGAGGAAGGAACCCAAGCCCTGGACATCAAGTGCAGAGAGCTGTGGATGATGCTGTAGGGTCAGCAAGGCACAGCTTTTTTTTAAGTTGGTTAAACCTGTTTGAGTCTGATTGATAAAATAAATTTATTTATTTTTAATTTTTATTTATTTATTTTTAACTATATGTGTGTGGGTGCATGTGCTTGCGTGTGGGCATGTGCCTGTGGGTACAGGTGCCTTCGGTGGCCAGAGGCGTCAGATTGCCTGGAGCTGGAATTACGGGTGGTGATGAGCTAACATGATGTGGGTGCTAGGAACTGAACTCACAGCTTCTGAAGAGCAATATGTGCTTTCAACAAGTGAACCAAGATTTATTTACTTTTATTTTGCATGTATATGTGTTTTGTCTGCATGGACAGCTCTGTGCTACACTTGTACAGTGCCATCAGAGGCCAGACAGGGTCCAGGTCCCTAGAACTCGAGTTAAAGATGGTTGTGAGCCGCCCTGTGGATGCTGAGACTCAAACTCAGGGACCTCTGAAAGAGTGTCCTTAACTCCTGAACCATCTTTCCAGCCCTAAAGTTTGATTTTTATTATTTGGTTTTACATCAGTTAACATTATTTACCAATAATATTTAAATATTGTTATTTTTATAATGTATAAAATATCAGAGATGAGGGACTAGAAGAGTTGACTATTTTCTTTTTTTTTTTTTTTAAACTTTATTTATTTATTTGCCTTAGTGTTTGCCTGGAACGGAACTGGAACTACAGACAGTTGTTAGCTGCCATGTGGGTGCTGGGAATCGAACCCGGGTCCTCTGGAAGTGCAGACGGTGTTCTTAACCGCTGAGCCATCTCTCCAGCCCCCGACTATTTTCTTTTTTAATTAATTGATTAACTAATTTCAGGTGCATTGGTGTTTTGCATGTGTGTGTGTGTCTGTGTGAGAACATTGGATCCACTAGGAGTTACAGACAGTTGTAAGTTGCCATGTTGGTGCTGGGAATTGAACCCAGGACCTCTGGAAGAGCAGCCAGTGCTCTTAACCACTTGAGTCATCTATCCAGCCCCAAAGTTAACTATTTTCTATTAAGTCTATAAAGCTGAAGGAGGCTGCAGATATGAAGATCCCAGCACTTGGGACATTGTAGCAGGAAGATTGGTAAAAATTCAAGGCCAGCCTGGGTATGTAATAAAACCCTGTCACTAAAACAGCAAACAAACAAAACCCACTCACTGACAGAGTTCCACACACACTTCTCTCCCTTTTACGTCAGGAACTACCTTAGTTATTGCCACAGGGAAGAAGAAAGGAAGTCAGAGCGTGCGATGGATAAGCAAGGGCTTAAGTCCTGCGTGCGACATGGAAAAGCTAGGACCTCCAATAGACAGACCCAACAACCAAACTGTTTGTTGGCACAACTGGGCACTTATAAACTGTCCCCATCAGAGATCTGTCCCTTAGAGCCCTGCAAAAAGTTAACCAGAATGTCCCCCTCTCATTTGTCAGGCAGATTTGAAGAAAAGGTCAAGAAGGAGCTAAACCAGGCCTTGTCTAATTTCTTTTTCCAAAGTCACAAATCAAATAAATCACCGCTTCTGTGCACCAGAGAATGTAACAGTGACTGACAGTCTCTAAGAACCCTCGGTCCTGTGTCCACTGTGGTCGGCTGTGGTCACCTTCACTCAAATCTCCTGGGAGGAGACACTGAGATCCTGCTTTCCTTCTATTGGCTGATTCTGTCTTCCATGAAGTGGTGGTGGGGGGTGTTTAGTCCTCAGGGGACAGGCATTGTGGTACCTTTTCTCCTGGATGGGCTGAGGAATAACTCAGCTCATCCCCACACTGAGGATGGGCCTGGCTTGCTTCTCCCATCTGTAGCTAAAAGCACAGCAGGAGCAGCCCCCGCTCTTGCCACACATACACCCTCTAGCCCTACTGTGAGGTCTCCCGAAGTTCTGTAGGCAAAGCCCACGTGCCCCACATATGTCATGTGGTACCATAACCTGGCAAGAGGCTTTCTGTGCCTGCTGGGTACATTGCTGGGGTTTAGCATGCCAGCAACTATGCTGGACCACACACAGGCCTGTATGAGGTCCTAAGCTCCTCCCCTCCTTTGTTAGGACCATTTGGAGGAGTTTGTAGATGTTGTAAAAGGGCTCAGAGTGGAATTAGTCACCCTGACTTCTCTCTCCTCCGCCCCATAGTGCTACCACCCAAATAAACCACAGCACCCATATGTTGACTCCAGGCCTGTTTTGGAGAAACTCAGTTCATCAAGGATGTTTTCTAGCTCCTAACAAAAGGAAAAAGAAAGTGAAATGTTGGAGGTTCCTCTGAAAACTAAAAACAGAATTACTATATATCCCAGCTATATCTCTCTTGGGTATAAAAAGGCTCCATATCCTACCATAGAGACCCTTGGATATCAGTCTCTGCTGTTGCTTACTTATAATAGCAAAGATGTGGAACCAGCCTGCTTGAAACGCAGTACATTTACACAATGGAATTTTGTTCATCTGCAAGGAAATGAAATTAGGAAATTTAAAGCAGAATAGATGAGAACTGGAAATATTATGTTATCTGAAGTAACTGAGGCTCAGAAAGATAAATGTCATATATTTTCTAATATTCGGAGCTTGCTTCTCATTTTAAGTATACGTATTTGACTGTGGATAGATGTCAGGAAACTGGAAAGGGGCCCATGAGATAGAAAGAAGAGGTCTTAAGAGAGGGGTGCCAGAGGGGTAATAAATAGATGACATGGAAGTAGACGGTGAGGGAATTTCGAGTGGGGAAGGAGGATTAGGAAGGAGGCAGGAGAGAGGAACAGAAAACCAGCCAAACCTAAGTTTAAGTATATATGAAAAATGCCACAAAGAAACCTATCAGTCTGTATTCTGATTTAAAAATAAACAAAAAAAAAGTCAAGTATACGTGTTTCTCTGCCTTAACAGATTAGTTAATTTTCATGTTATGTGTCTGAGTGCTTTGCATGCATATTAAATGCACCATATGCTTGCCGCGACTGCAGAGGCCAGAAGAGGGTGTCAGATCTCCTGGGCCTGGAGTTAGAGCCAGCTGTAAGCCTGTGTGTGCCTGTGTGTGCCTGTGTTTGTGTGTGTGTGTGTGTGTGTGCCTGTGTGTGTGCCTGTGTGTGTGTTCCTCTGTGTGTGTGTGTGCCTGTGTGTGTGTGCCTGTGTGTGTTCCTCTGTGTGTGTGTGTGTGTGTG
>PVIH01013014.1:0-60658 GCA_004025045.1 Sigmodon hispidus | reverse complement strand
AAAGGCACCTGAAAAAGTGCTCATCATCTTTAGCCATCAGAGAAATGCAAATCAAAACAACTTTGAGATACCACCTAACACCTGTTAGATTGGCTAAGATAAAAGGCACAGATGACAGCCTATGTTGGAGAGGATGTGGAACAAGGGGGACACTCCTCCATTGTTGGTGGGAGTGTAAGCTTGTTCAGCCACTTTGGAATGCAATACGGTGGTTTCTCAGAAAATTGAGAATCAATCTCCCCAGGGACCCAGCAATACCACTTCTTGGTGTATACCCTAAAGAGGCACATTCACACTCCAAAGGTATTAGCTCAAATATGTTCATAGCAGCATTATTTGTAATAGCAAGAACCTGGAAACAACCTAGATGTCCCTCAACTGAAGAATGGATTAACAAACTGTGGTACATCTTCACAATGGAATACTACTCAGCAGTAAGAAAAAATGATATCCTAAAATTCGCAGGCAAATGGATGGATTTGGAGAATATCCTCCTGAGTGAGGTATCACAATCTCAGAAAGATAAGCAGGGGATGTACTCACTCATTAGTAGTCTCTGAACAAACAAACAAGAAAACAAAGCCAAGCATGTCCAAGCGGCAAACCACAACCACTGAACATCTTGGGATCAGAAACACCCTGGACTGACCCTTCAGACCTCACTCCAACTATAGGAACACCGGACTCACTCTTGAGGGAGGGTGGACAAAACTGGATTTGGCCAGGAGTGGAGACTGATCCAAGAATTATTGAGTCAGTGGGACCATAGGACTGTCTGCTCCCTGCCCAGGGAGTTAATGGGGAGTTGCGGAGAAGTAAAATGACCTGATGTGGTGGGAGGGGGAAGGGGACTTGAATAAGGATATACAGGGATGGGAAAAAAAAATTCAAAGGGAAAGCTGAACACAAAATAAATATGTGTAGCAATCTTATTATCACCCTTGATAAGTCATGCTTATGATTTTTATCTTCTTTATAGTTATTGTTAACTTTTCAGCATTTTAAATTCATTTTACTGTTTTTTTGATAAATACAAAATAAATTAAAAAAATAAAAAAAGAAAAGCCCTATCATAAAAAAAATTGGTAGCAAATAACTGTCTGTGTACTGAGCAGAATGGTGAGGGAAGGCTATCTTGACAGTAACACAGCCACATCTGCTTAACACAGAAAGAGGAAACTGAAGATGCTATAGCTTAGTAGAATTACTTGCAATACCACTATATCTGATTTCAGAGTTGCAAGGAAAGTCAGCTACACGTACATACATACACACACCACACACATCTCTCTCTCTCTCTCTCTCTCTCTCTCTCTCTCTCTCTCTCACACACACACACACACACACACACACACACACACACACTCTCTCTCTCACACACACACACACAAAGTGTATCAATTTTTGTAGGAAACCATTTTCAGTATTAGCACAGAATAATGAAACCTTTAAAATCTATGTTGAAAGAACTTGAAGTGACTTCCCCCCAAAATAGGCTATCACCATTGTTATTGTTTGCCTTCTAAAACTGGAAGTTAAGATATTATTGCTTATGATGTCACATATTTGTACACAAAGCTTAGAAGTATGGAGCTTTAATTAACATAGAAGGCATTTTTCTAAGCATTAGCTCTAATAGTATCAAAAAGTGACACACAAGATCGTGAAGCATTGAGTCGTTTTAACCAGCTCCAAAGAATGTGAATCACAACAATTATTCGATTGACATGATGTGCTCAATGTTGTGATTCTGTCTTGCTAGTAACAAATATCTAACTGGATCAAATGTTTATGTTACTGAATAAGTGGAAATTCATGTCAGATACTATAAACCTGGCCAATGAACTCTACAAAAGAATCTATTACTTTCTTTTTCATAAACCAATATAGTTTCTAACTATATTCTAAATGTGTATTTATATATCCACTGATAAGTTTAGTTCTCACCCCTCATTAAGCAAGCTTCCTTTTCAGCAGACAGAGACTATAAAGGAGATCCACAGCTAGTACAAATTCAGAGTTCCCAAGACCAACTGATACATCTACAATGTAGCTGATTCATGTAAAGCTTACTATATTTGTGGGGAAAAAAAGATGAAAGACTTTAAAGCTAGAGAACATGACACCTGCTATTGCACAATGTGTTCTAGGTCACACAAGAAAACAGTACTCATAAAATCTCAAAGCAATGGTTGCCAAAGAAAAAGACTTGTAAAATGACAAAAAATACAACAGACATGTCAAAATAAATGGGAACAATTTTACAAGTTTCTTTCTTTAGATGAACAGTTACAGATAACAATGACTGCTCAAAAACTCAGTATTTTTCAAAAATGAGATGTCTGATTAATTATCCAATCTCGGATGATCAAACTTTAACTTATATACATATTAAAAAACCATACATGGACTCACAATAATAAATATATGTGTGTATATATGTATATATATTCTGTACATATGACAATATAATGAAGATTTTTTTTAATTTCAGAGGAGTTTAAGCACACAGGAAAAGTTGGAGGAAAGAGGAGGTAAAAATATTTAAATAAATTAATTACACATCTATGACATTTTCAAAAATAAAATATTTAAATGTTATATGTAAGAAAACTTAAATATATTATATATAAGAAAAAACAGAAATAAAATTCCCAAGTTTCCTCTATTAAAATATTCTCATATAGCTACATGAAGGTATATTTGATATTTTGATGTGAAAAGGAAAAATAAGTTAATAAAATGTCATATCTGTGACAGAAGGCAGTTCAAAAAATTAAGTGGAGTGTGGTAAAATATAACTGCATCTATGTATATATGCCTAACTTCCATGTATATATGATAGACCTTTGTGCAGATGATAGGGCTACAAGTAAATAGTATATTGATTTGTATAAAACATAGGATGCTATTCTTGTTATAAACACATGTGTGGCATATCTAGGAGAAACTTAAATATTTTTCCAACATAATTACTGGGAAAACAACTATAGCATTCTTATTTCATTTCAAAAGCCTCTAAGGATTAATGACAGCCCAGCTTCAATATTGTTGAAAGTGAAAACTCTTGTTATGGTATTGTACTTTGAAAGGAAGCAATTTCTAGTTTCCAGAATGGCAGTTAAACCAAGCTCATTTGCATGTGAGGAAAAAGGATATAGACAGAGCTTACAGCAGAAACAGACACAAACAGTTCTGAAGGTAAGAGAGAAAATACTGTAAACAAGTTGTTTTCAGGTAGCTGATAGTCCACCAATGATGTAAGACAGAAATGTTACTCCCAGCTGTTCAACCAAGTAATAAATTGTAAACATACTTCACACTGTAAATTTAAAAACTACAAGAGATTTTGTCTTTTATTTGGAACAGTAGAGAAGAGAGGTGGAAGGATGAGATGATAATAATTTTTATAAATTAAATGTGATAAATGTTCCAAGTTATGCAATTATTAAGTAACACAACAAGAAATGGAGCGCAGCCATTGTCAAGCAAAGAAATAGTGTTTGGTACATTTCTGTTCCATAATGGTTAGAAGCAGATGGCACTGGCTGAAATCTTTAAGCTGTAAACAACAGGTGCACAAACACTTGCATGCACAACATATGCACGTGTGAAATCCTACAGAAACTCTGGAGCAAACATGGATTAAAATGAGTCAGCACTCATTACCAGAACATTTATATGCCTCTTTTGGTTGTTTTTAATATACTTTTAATCAACATTTAAAGAGCTTGCTCGCAATTTTGTCTTTTTGATTTTTGCTTTTTGGCTTTTTAAAATAAACTATTTAGGCTGTGGAGAAAGTTCATTTAGTAACATGTTTACCACACAAGCATGGATATCCGAATTCAGACTCCCAAACTCATATAGAAATCCTCTCTCTTATGGTGGCTAGCACTTATAACCTGAGCAGAAACAATCAGTCAAAACCCTGACACTACCTACCAACAAGCCTAATCTACATTCAACATGAGCTTCAGGACAATGAGAGACTGTTTTATAAAACAAGATATTGCCTGAGAGTATTCACCTAAGATTGACTTCTGAATTCCATGTGCATGAGCACACATGCATATGTAACCACATAGACATGAAAACACATGTACACATGCACACATAAACACACACATGCTCCTATATACACACAAATAAAATGAAATAAATTTCTCTAAATACTTGGGAGAGTTACTCCTGGTGGCTGCCTTATTCATGTAAAATCCAGAGGAGGGATTCCTATCACAGACATAATCATATATTGGTTATGTAGAGCTCTCTGTAGATGCTAGTATATTTGATAGTTAAGACTTCAGAATAAAAGCATAGAAGATAGCAGTGGTTAATACTATACAAGCAACAGGACTAGTGTTCAGATATCCAGAACCTAAGTAAATGCTACATGGCAGCACACTGGCATGGCCATTCTTGGAAAGCAGAAATAGGGATCCTCAGAACAAACTTAATATCTGAAATTCTGGATTTATTTTTAAAAATCTGTTCAAACAAAGACTAAAGAAAATTAAGAAGAGTCTCAGTATCAAATCTGAACTTCCACATGCAAACCCAACCACATATGCACTTCCATATGTACCCACACATGGATCCACATATATACATACATAAAAACACATGGCACACACACATTTATGAAAAGGATCAAAAAATAAATTAGAAACATTTAGAAAATTGTTGATTTTACTATGTTTACTGTTCTTCTTCAGATAAAGTAGGTTTTATAGGCTTTTTTTTTACTATAAATTATGTCAGATCACTTTATGTTTTTACTGTAAAATATTCTTCAGATTCTTTTCACCTAAAATATTGAGCAAGAAAACAGTGAACACAACCAGAATCATAATGTCACAAATATTTGGAAGATTTAGATAAACACCCTAACAAACAAGTGACAGACCCTTTTATTTGGCATTGTTTACTCTGTCCCAGCAAAGATGAGCTGGACAGACATTTTGCATCTGACAAGTGTCAGCAGGTCATGAAACCAAAACTTGGCTTGAAGTCTGTTGGCTATTTACAATACAGACTTGTTCCAAGGGTCACAGAGGCTAAGCTTAGCTTTCCATGTACTGCCAGACTGTATCAATACATTTTACAAAAGTATACTGCACCCGGAAACCTCTGTGAGCTGTGGTGCCACAGAAACTGCTTGCCTCAACCAAAAGAATGGCTGTGTTGACAGGAACCATTTGCTATGTGGCATAGATAGATATCACATATAAGACATGTAAGAAACAGCCTGTTAGGGCTAGTTTTTATCTTTGGGTTTTTTGTTTGTGTTTTGAATTTTTATTTTGTTTGGTTTGATGTTTAAATAATAAAATTTCAATGCACATTTTTTTTCTTGTGGTCATAGCTCAGTGATTGTCAGAAGCAGGAAAACAAGGTCTGACAGACTCATGGGTATACTGAAAAAATAACAAGAGAGTGTGATAAAGCAGTGACTAACCTAATGGCCTGGGTTCACAAAGTGTGACTACAGTGACAGCTGGAGGCTGGTGTGTTTCTCAACAACTTACAGCAGTGAATCCAAAACAGGCTTCTCTGATACTTGACTGATGACTGCCACAATCTAGGTCAGGAAAAGGTCAGAAACAGTTACATACAAATGCAGGCAGCAGTGTTGACACTCAGGTATTGCCTGTATTCCATCATGGAGTAGACAGCTTCCAAAGGCCACAGACATTAAAGGGTAAACTCTAGGAGTCAGTGCTTGTGGAGGAGTGAAGACAAGTGGAGGTGACATATCACTATGTGGAGAGACATAAAGGTAAGGGCACTCCAATAGTTATGCATGCCAACATTTCAGACATGAAGCCAGCTTTCTCACTTGCATTTATTAAATTCTGTAAGTAAAAGATGGGCAAGAAATAACTCAATAATTTCTCAAAGACAGAGGATTTCACCTTGTGTGGAATCTGCAGCTACTTAAATATTTGATTTCTCTCTTTATTGCAAGTTAGGTGACCTTCTAGATTATGTTTTTCCTCAATGAAAGATAGATGTTTGAGGATATTGACTTTAGTTTTACTGAGCAAAGATGATAGAGTTGACCTAATCACTTTTATATGATATTCATTTTGTCTTTTAAAACTCAGTATTATTTAAAATTAATAGTGGTAAATATTGCCACCACACCTGGTGATATGAATTGCCTTCTGGAAATCACCTTCAATTTTGAGGGTTTTATGAAAATTAATGAAGATATCAGACATGGCATAAGAGAGTTCTTCTATCATAACTTTTTTTATACAATGAATATTATGATAGCGTCTTAGTGAGATTTTTCCTAAAAATTACTTTCAAATTTGCAATTTTTATTGTCATGATTATTCATACAATGTTTGTTGCCATGGAGAAGTTTATTACACTAGCAATTTAGGGAAATATTAGATAGAAAAATACATATAATCACTGGCTGACTGAAGGTATTTTTAGCAGAGTGAGTGAATACTTTAAGGACCAGGAGCAAACACATAGGGTGATGGAGTTCATAAGAAAAGCACAGCACACTGAAGATGTTAAAGCAGAGCAAATCAATTCACTCTCACTGGAACTGAAAGTTAAAGGCATGAAATAATTCATGTGTAAAGTAGATAATTGGCACGTATCACAACCCGGCTCCTCATCTTGTCATCTCACTGACACATTCTGACATAGTGTAGTTTCTAAACACCAAAGACAGTTACCACTTCCCAAGACCTTTAAGTGACTCTGGTACTTCAAGGTCTGTCATAGGTTCAGGAACCCCTATCTCCACCTCCAAGTGACAAGATAATTTAAAGAAGCCACTGCTGTTCAGAAACCCAGTTTGGATCTAAGTAATAACAACATCACTGAACCTGTGATGATCAAAGATCCTAAACTCATGTGATTGAGAAAACTTGGCAAGTGGAGAGAAAAGACATCATAAATAAAAACAGTAGGGACAGTGAGGACCCCGTGGGTAAAGATGCTATTCACCAAGGCTGACAATCTGAGTTTAATTCCCAGAAACTGCATGGTAGAAATAGAGTGGTGACACGTGAATGTTGTCTTTGGACCTCCACAGGCAGAGCACACACATGTGCAAGCACATATTAAAAAAGAAAACTAAATGAGTAACTACATTTGAAGTTAATATACAGAATAAAGACAGTCTTAGAAGTACAGTAGTATCCAAAATGCTCTAAGACTTGTCCCATCTCATGTTCCAATCCTATAAGCTTCAAATAGATTTGAATGCTTACACATATAACTAACACTATCAAATTATTTTTTAAAATACAGAAATATCTTTAGTCCTTCTTGAAATCAATAAATTGTAGAAAAAATATTTTTATCAATACTGGATTGACAATGAATTTCAACCTTAAAATATGTAACATATCATTCAAAAGTATAAACTAAAATTTACTATAACAGTAAGCTATGCTTTACTATAATCCAGAGCAGTCTGAAATGCAGGCAGGTTTGTGTGTTAACAGTATTGTACACAAAAAAATCAACTGAGTGGATAATATAAGATTTCTAAGAAAACACATTGTGAAAAAATAATTTAGCTGCACCACAGAAGGGTTCATTTGATTTTACAGGTTATGTAGAAATGAATAATTGCTGTCTAAGCTAAACTAGAGTAATTATTTTTGCAGTACATACACTAATGTTAATAAAACAGAAAGAGGCAATGAAACATGAGGCTCAACCAAAAATCTTCTCATCTACATAATGCCGCAACTATGATGTGTTGTAAGTTTTCAAATCATGGTATCACAATTCTCTTTTAAATTATACTGTTGATTTGATTCTAATTACAATATATATATAACATTACCAACAATTTCAACAGTGTTTTCTAAAATAAATAAGATATATGTCTGTGCAACAAATAGGTCATGGGACACAATTAGCATACTTTTGGAGACAGTTTTGAACAAAAATATGAGTGCTGAAAATTGAACTGAGAAGCTTTGGAAGACCAGTTAATACACTTAACTGCTAAACTATCTCACATTGCTGCTCTGTTTGTTTGTTTGTTTGTTTAATTTTTACTTTGCTGAGTAACATTTTCTTTTTATTTTCCTATTATTTATTATGAATAAAGTTTCATTTTTTTATCAATGTATCCCCTTGTTCAAACTCGCTTTCTCCTCCCACCCCTCCTAGTCACTGTCTCTTCTCCCCATCTCCTGATCTCCTCTCCAGCAAGGGCAGGAGGTCCCAAATTACCAAGGTGGTAAAGCTCAGCATATATGCCAGGCAGATCCACTTTTCTCACCTCAACATCAAGACTGGGTCAGGTGTTGCTCTGGAGGAAATGGGCTCCAACATGCATGTCCAAGGTGTTTCAGAACCAAAGCTGTTCAGTAGTTGTGGTTGGCAGCATGGGAATGCTTTGCTTTTTGTTTAAAGTCCACTAGAGAGTGAGTACATCCCCTGCTTATCTTTCTGGGATGGTGGTTCTTCGTTCAGGAGAATATTCTCCAAATACATACATTTGCCTGTAAATTTTAGGATATCATTTTTTCTTACTGCTGAGTAGTACTCCACTGTGTAGAGGAGGTACCACTTTTGTTAATGCATTCTTCAGCTGAGGAGCATCTAGGTTGTTTCCAGGCCCTTACTATTATAAATAATGCTGCTATACACATAGTTGAACTAATGATTTGGAGTGCGGATGTGTGTCTTTAGGTTATATGCCCAGTAGTGGTATTGCTAGATCCTTGGGGAGATTGATTCCCAGTTTTCTTAGAAAACACCATACTGCGTTCCAGAGTGGCTGAACAAGCTTACACTCCTACCAACAATGGAGGAATGTTTCCCTTGCTACGCATCCTCTCCCGCATAGCCTGTCATCTGAGTTTTTGTAATTTAGCCAATCTGACAGTTGTAAGGTGGTATCTCAAAGTTGTTTTGATTTGCATTTCTCTGATGGCTAAAGATGATGAGCACTTTTTCAAGTGCCTTTCAGTCATTTATAATTCTTCTGCTAAGAATTCCCTTTTTAGTTCTGAACCCCATTTTTTGATTGAGTTATTCAAGGTTTTGGTCTCCTAGTTTCTTGATTTCTCTATTTATTTTAGAGATCAGTCCTCTGTCACTTGTAGGGTTGATGAAAATCTTTTCCCATTCTGTAGGCTGTTCTTTTGTCCTATTGACTGTGTGTTTGACTTTACAGAAGCTGCTCAGTTTCAGGAGGTCCCAGATGTTCTTAGTGTGTGTGCTACTGGTGTTATATTTAGGAAGTGGTCACCTGTGTCAATGCATTGTAGGGTATTTTTCACTTTCTTTTCTATCAGGTTCAGTGTGGCTAGGTTTATGTTGATGTCTCCGACCCACTTGGACTTGAGTTTTTTGCAGAGTGATAGGCTTGGATTTATTTACAATTTTCTAAACACTACCATCCAGTTATGCCAACACCATTTGTTAAAGATATTATCTTTTTTCATTGAATATTTTGGGTCTCCTTGTCAAATTTCAGGTGTTCATGTGTTTTTGGGTTAATGTCGGGATGTTCAATTGGATTCTATTCATCCACAAGTCTGTTTTATTGCCAGTAACAGGCTATTTTTATTACTGTAGCTCTATAGTATAACTTGAAGTCAGGGATGGTGATGCCTTCTGATTTTCTTTTCTCGAGTAAAATTGTTTTGACAATCCTGGCTTCCCTGTTATCCCAAATGAAATTGAGTATTGTTCTTTCAAAGTGTGTAAAAATTGTGTTGGGATTTTTTTTAAATAGAAAGCTTAATTTATCTTAGAAACTACCACTAACAACCATCAAGCTGATGTCAAATGTTAATGTATGGGTTTTTTATTTTATTTACATTTTGTTACAATAAAGTCATATGTTTTATCTGTGTATATGCTTGTTCAAGCTCCCTTTCCCCCTCCTGCCCTGCCCAATCACTCTCTCTTCTCCACAACACTTTATCTCTTCTCCAGCAAGTGCCGGATCCCAATGTGGCTTAGTTCAAGCTTCAAACCACAAACACTGAACAACTTGGGATCTGAAACACCTAGGACTGCCATCTTTTATCCCACTCCCTCCAGAGGAACATCTGACCCAGTCTTGATATTGGGGTGAGGAAAGCTGCTCTGCTAGGTGTGGATGCTGAACTGAGCCACATTGTGTTGGAATTTTGATGGGAAGTGCATTCAATCTATAGATTGCTTTTGGTAAAATTGCCATTTTTACTATGTTGATCCTACCTATCCAGGAACATGGGAGATATTTCCATTTTCTGATATCCTCTTCAATTTCTTTCTTCAGGGATTTAAAGTTTTTGTCAAATATATCTGTTACTATTTTGGTTATACTTACTTCAAGGTATTTAATCCTCTTTGCAGCTATTATAAATGATGATGCTTCCCTTATTTCTTTTCAGCCCTTTTGTCTTTAGTGTATAAGAGGGCTACTAATTTGTTTGAGCTAATCTTGTATCCTGCTACACTGCTGAATGTGTTTATCAGCTGTAGAAGTTCCCTGGTAGAATTTTTGGGTCACTTGTGTATGCAATCATATCATCTGCAAATAGAGATAGTTTCACTTCTTTTTTTCCAATTTGTATCTCCTTAATCTCCTTTCATTCTCTTATTGCTTTAGCTAAAACTTTGAGAACTCTATGGAATATATAAGGGGAGAGAGGACAGCCTTGTCTAGTTCCTGATTTTACTGGGATTGCTTTGAGTTTTTCTCCATTTTGTTTGATGTTGGCTGTCGGCTTCTTGTAAATCGCCATTATTATATTTAGATATTTTCCTTGTATTCTTGATCTCTCCAGGACTTCTAGCATAAAGGAGTGTTGAATTTTGCCAAAGGCTTTTTCAGTATCTCAGGATATGATCATGTGGGTTTTTTTCCCTTCTGTATTTTTATGTGATGCATAACATTTATAGTTTTTTGTTGAACCATCCCTGCATTTCTGAGATGAAGCCTACTTGATCATGGTGGATGACATTTTTTATATGTTGTTGTATACAGTTTGCTAGAATTTTGTTGAGAATTTTTGCATTAATATTCAGAGGGAAATTGGTTTGTAATTCTCCTTTTTTGTTGCATCTTTGAGTGGCTTGGTTATTAGGGTAATTGTGGCCTCATCAAAAGAGTTTCGCAATATTCCTTCAATTTCTACTGTGTAAAAGAGTTTGAGGAGTATTGGTAATAGTTCCTCTTTGAACGACTGTTAGAATTCTGCACTAAAGCCATCTGGACCTGTTTTTTTTTCGGGGGGGGAGGCTTTTAATTTCATTTATGGTTATAGATCCATTTACTTACTTAATCTGATCTTGATTTAATTTTGTAAATGGTACCCATCCAAAACGCTGTTCATTTATTCTAGGTTTTCCATGGCCAATAACCTAAAACAAGATCCCATGACATATTGCAAAATAAAGTAGTCCTGTTCTACTAAAATAATGGAACAGAAAAAATGATACCTAATTACATTCTCCTAAACTCATATTAGTCTTCATCAAACAAGCATTCTCCTGCAGCAAATGTGAACAAATATAAATATGGTGAAACAATATTCAAAGAGTAAGTCATTGAAATTATTGTCCCTAATCAGCATATTTTCATCAATTCCCTCTCTCCCAGACTCAGGAAATCCTTCATGAGAAGCAGAAGCAAAAAGAGCGTAGAACCAGAGGAAACTGAGGATACCAAGGAAATGGTAACAATGTGCATAGGAAATAAAAAAGACTGAGTCAGCATGCACAGGGTCTACATGTGTCTGCACCAGATCATGTCTTAACTGAATGTAGAAGTGGATATCTGCCCTCATTCCTAACACAGAAGCATTATCCTGTTAAAAACTACTTGGTAATAAAAATTTAGCTTTTTCTAAGAGATTCTTGCTGGAGGAACAAGCTATTCTTAATAGTAGACTACATGTTCAGCAGTGGATGGCCAACAGCAAATGCACTCAACAGAATCTTTGGCATTTACTTGACTTAATGAAGTCAGAGATTTTCTGACACCCAATAGTGTTTCTATTTCTGTATCTTGTTGTCTATGTTCTATATCTTGTTGATAATTATTGGTTTATTAAAAGCAATAAACAAGTCAAATTTTTTGAACTATCAAGAAATAAATCTTGAGCCTAGCTATGAGATGGAACTGCCTGACACTGCATGGGCAGCCATGAACATTAGACTTCCATGAGTCTAGGAGAAAAACAAATACTATTGTTCAGCAAAAGGAAATTAAATCTTAAAATGACTCCTAATGACATCTGCTATATTTACAAATCAGTGCCTTTCTCAGCCCTCATCTGGGACTCTTACTTTTGCAGTAGATGAGGCAAAACCAAAATTATTTTCAGAGTGAGAGTTTCTCTTTTTACATAATCTGATTAAATGGGATATTTTCATCAATCTTACCCCATTAGTGCCCAGGGAGCTATTTGGGATAAGAGGCTGGAAGAATATAACTGGCAGGAAAATGACTCCAAGGAAACTGAGTCTTATATCCGCAACAGGACTGATGCAAATATGAACTCACAGAAACTGTGGCAGTATGCACACAGTCTGCATAGGTTCAAGCCATAGAGGGGTTGTATCATTAAAAACGGCAAGTGGACTCAGGTTTCCATCCCTAAAAAGGTCTGTGTGCTTGATATGCACTTGCAAAAAAGAAAAAAAAAGATTCTTCAATGAACCATCATTGGGTATATTAATCACATACCAGTATTGGCCTCATGACCAGCGGTGAATAACCAATAAAAAAATAAGCTCATAGATACTTTTGTAGACTTTTTGTCTCATATTTCTTTGAGCTTTATTGGTTGTTTTATTGATCTTTTGCGTGTATATTATGATTAATGATTTTGTGTTTTATGAGTTTTATGTTTTCTGTATGCATGTTTCTTAAGTTTATCTTCCTTATGTTTGATTTTTTTGTTGTTGTTTTTGTTTGTTTGATTGTTTTCTAAAGAGAACAAGAAAGAACAGGCATATTACTGTGTGGGTGATCAGTTGGGAAGAATTTGGGAGAAGTTTGGGGAGAGAAAATGATGACTAGAATATACTGTATAAAAATATTTTTTCCAATAAAATTAAGCAAAGGACCTAGACATTTAAAATATCAACAACCTAGTGAACTGATACATGATAAAAAGCTTTACCATTCATAAGTAAACAATATGGGATGAAACTAGAAGTTTCTTTTTCTATGTCAAATGTGATACCTCTCAGTACAAAGCTCTTTGCCCTTTGGAAAGAAAAAAACAACTTTGAGATACACTTCCTCCTTGAAATTACCCACTTATCTTTTTTTAAGCACTTTACTCCAAGCATATTTATAAAACAAATAATGTCATGTGTATATTTTTCTCTGTAAAATATCAGGCATGTTTTCTGCTCTCAGTCTAGAAAATGAGTTTGGCTATCAGGAGACTTAATTATGGCTGTACTAGCCATCATTCAATATTGCTACATCAATAAAAGTTGGTGTTATCTGGCCTATTTATTATTGTCTAAATTTTTAGTATCTCCATAGTTAATGACCTCTCAGTATCTTGAGTGTAGTGTCATTTTCAAAGTAAGTTTAATTCAACAAATAAATAAATGTTTTTAGTAACTCAAACTAAAACTATTTTAAGACTCTAGTTAAACATATTTTCCCAATCATTCACATGAAACTGGTTGAAATATTAAAACAAAACTAATTTATTCTTGCAGGTGAAGAATTTAAATTTAATTTAAATTTAAATATAAAATTTCAAAGTACTATATATTTTACTATCACATGTTTTTGATGTATAGATGTATTCAGTAATAAATAAATAATGTAAATTCTATGTGCAGTGCTGAAACAAGGAATGCAATAAACTATGCTCATTTGACATGTGGCTTTTTAAATAAATGGATATAGTCAATAAAAATAATACAAATCATATGGTCAACATATAATTTTGAGGACTTAAAAACTGGCATTATTGAGGCAATATGGATATGTAGATAAAAACAATGACTCGTGGAATCAACCACTTATAAAGAAATACATGACCTAAAAATATAATATTAAATTAAAATAAATATTATGCCAAAGTTAGAAGACATATGTTCATGTCAAACTTTAAAGCACAAAAGAAGTGTCATCACATTCTATAGATGAAAATACAAGCTAACTTACTCAAACTCTAAAATATAACTTCTCAAAAGTCAGTCTAAGAAAGATTCAAAAAGAAGGTATACTGAACACCAATGCTGGAACTTTAAATCAGGAAATCACAGTGACTTCAAGTTCTTCCTCAATATAAGAAGGATCTAATTTTCTCCTTCAATTAAGGCTAGACTAAGATACTAATAAATGACATTTACCTCAATGCAGTTTAAGTTGATGTTTAAAAGCTAACAATAATCTAACTATGGGTTCCTTACCATTACTAATATTTATCTGCTCAAACAATACGTTTACTCATGAGACTTTTAAACTTGAACACATTCTTTGATTATTACCCATTGTCCTCTCTTGAATGTCTCTCTTCAGCAGCTATTCACCTCTCACCAAAACAGAAACTTATGTAATTTTATGCTTGTAAAAATAAACAGACAGTATGTTCTAGTACACATGATAAAAAGCAAAAGATTTATCTTTCAAAATCTGGCTTGTTTTACTTACGTATTAATAAGAGAGATCAGTGCTTGGAGGACATGATTGACACAAATTATCTCTAAAAATTGAGCTTTGTTAAGCAAAGGAACTCTTCAGGACCATTGATAAGCAGATTTAACTACTCAGCTATTACATGGTTAGAATAAACATGACTATGAAAGTGTGTTTCACATTATGTATTCATGTTTATGAGTAGGACAGCAGGATAATATGCTATTTCTATTTTGATTTTTGGAGAATAGGACATGTTACACAAACTCTGGTTGTGTCCCTCTTTATAGATCCATCTTAGAGATCAGTCCTCTATCACTTGTAGGGTTGGTGAAAATCTTTTCCCATTCTGTAGGCTGTCATTTTGTCCTATTGACAGTGTCCTTGGCTTTACAGACGCTTCCTAGCTTCAGGAGATCCTACTTATTGATTGTTGGTCTTAGTGTCTGTGCCACTGGTGTTATATTTAGCGAATTCCCCCCATGTATGTGTTCCTTTATTCATCCATTATTGTGTCCTTTATATGTAAAATCTACAATGATGAAATTCAGAATATAGAATGACTATGAGAACGTCCAACCAAATAAAATGGTAAATTTTGTGTCTTATTTTGGGTTTCTATAGCTATGAAGACACATTATGACCACAGCACTCATATTTTTTTTTTTTTTGTGAGCCTAGTTCTTAAGGCTGAGCAATCTTTCCAGAACTAATAATGTCACTTCCTATGGGCTTGTGGGGCCTGTTACATTGAAATTACGACAACACTTAAGTATTGAGAATGGGCATAACAAGTGAAAATGAGCATTAATAAATAAAAAAATCTGTATCCATAAAATTGATAAAAAACAGAATATAAGTTGACCAATAGTAACAAAAGCATTAATAAATTTTTAATGAAGAGATTTTGGTGCACTACATACTCTATTCATAGATTACATTGTTTAAAAAGAACACTTAGTTTATTCCTATAATTAAGTAAAATTGGGTGAGGAATTATAAAACTGTAATTCTTTATCTGTGTTAGTTTTTATTTTTTTATTATGAATAAAGTCATATATTTTATCCATCTATACTCTTGTTCAAATACCTTTTCCCCTTCCACCCCTTCCAGTCACTCTATCTTCTCCACATTTCTTTACCTCCTCCCTAGGTTCATAACCGAATATAGCTGTAATTCTTATATTTAAAACTTATGGAAAGGAGAATGAGAAGGTTGATATCATTCTCAATTTCATTATGTGTTCCTGGTAAGCACAGTCTACATCAAAGCTGTAAGAATGGAAAAGAAAATTTATGTATACTATTGTTAGTAATCAAAATTCTTAGTATCCCCCAAATTAGGAATAATATCATCACTAAGATTCTACTAAGTATCAAAGCTAAAGTAAAATACTGCAGTGATCATTTCTAGTCTCCTATGAAATTATTTGGAGACAGTGAAAAAATATAAAACAATAAAATAATATAATTATTTATAGTGTGATATGATTATATGATACAATTTGTTATAGTATAATATGACTATATTCAATTAACAAATCCAGAAATAAGAATAAAAACATGGTTAACTATTTTTAAAAGTTGAAATATTAATTGTACAATAGAAATATAAATAATAAACATGAATAAATTATTAACGAAATGTATATATCATTTTAAATTAACATAAAGATAAAAATAGCCAATATAAAATCTGGAGAATGTCCATAAAACTTAAATATCATACTCAGTAGTTTTGGAAGTACAGATATGAGGGTCAATTTTTATTCACATAACTTGAAAGTTCAAAAAGACTGTAATTCTCTAATTCCAGTTCCAGAGGTTCTGACACCCTCTTCTCTCCAGGGACACTAGGCACATAACTGATGCACAGGCATATAAGTAGACAAAACACTCATACACATAAAAAAAATAAAACTAAGAAAGTTAGAATTTAATATGCAAAGATAATGATGAATGTTTACATATATCTGTAACTTCAAACAATAAATACGAAAAGAAGGAAAAAAGTAGTGTTTATATTTGAACATTTAAAAATAGAAATTTTAGGACTGATGGGGTCCACTGAAGTTTCCACCCTGAAGAAATCTATATATCTTTCTCCAATCCGCCAGTGGCCAAAAGCTTCTAGCTAGAAGTGGAAGCTCATAGATCCTCCCATTCATTTTGAAATGTTGAAGGGTTTAATCTAGTGAACATATTGTATAGGCTGTGAGAGTTGCTGAGTTCATGAGTACAAAGGCAAAATCATATCCAGAATACACTATTTCTGAGTAGGTTCTCAACCCCTCACTATTTATATTCCATAGAGTACTTTATTAAAATATAGACATTTTTACTGAAATTCATTGATTGCGCATCATTTTCATACATTTTTGTAGTGTACTTTGCTCATATTCACCACCGTGCTGTTTTCATCTGTCTGTTCTCTCCTTGACATCCTATTCTCTTGTTTAGATTGCTATATCATTTTAATCATCTCATTACTACTCTAATGGTTTTAGTTATACATTCATCATTAAACTTTCATTCCAGAGCAACTTGTAAACTAAGTATGATTGAATGTTTTTCATATTTTATAGAAATCGTGAAAAATATTAATTTTTATTCCTAAAAAACTCATATTTGTCAGTTTAAATTATATATTGGTAGAAGAGAAACAAAATATCATCCAATGCCTAACAAAAAACTGTAATTTATTCTAGAATAATAAAACATATTTTATCTTTTAAAACTGTATAAATAGGAAAATAATGAATTATAATTGAAATTTTTAGAAACCTTCCAAGAAAATTCTAGGCATAAGGGGCAAAGCATATTTTAAAAATTGAAATCTGAGTTAATCTCCCCTTTAATATGAATTCATGAAATTTTCAACATCTTTTATGTCTATACTGCATGCCTTACTTTATATCACAAGGATCATTTCCATAAGAGAAGGAAGAAAGAATGTCAGAATGTGAGAGTTAGAGCTAATAGATAAATATAAGGAAACATCATCATCTGGACATAGAATGGCAGTGCACAGATAAACTCACAGCAGTCTTAACAATCTACACAAGCCTTATACAAGCTTCGAACATACTCAACTCCATCACAGAGAAGAAACATGGGCATGATGTCTCATTCCTAGTTTAGGAGCTACTTATTGGAAATTGACTGATGCTATGAAACGAGGTCTTTAATTTTTACATTTGGATTTAAACCCTGGTACACTGACCACTTTTCAGTTGAAGACAGAACCTCCAGGAATACAGGGTAGGGAGAAAATGAGACATGATATATCAATAATAAGTGGATAGAGGATTCCAAGCTGTGTGAGAATAGAAGAATGTGTTTGTTCATCTGGGAAAGGTTAGAGGGAGAGTGAATATAAGCAACATATCATTGTAGGAAATTTTAAAGAACTAATGTTTTTCTGATAGTATTATTTTAGATGGATTTCAAAAACTTTATATTCCAAACACACGACAAATTTTGAACAAAAAGTAAATGAGAAGAAAAAGTAGAAATGTCATGAAAAATTCACAGGAAAAACTTATTAGACATTGCTAACTTAACAATGAAGAAGGTTCGTACTTGCTAATAAAGTGTGTGTTTTAATAAAATCCATACAGCAGATAGAGCCATAGAAAGACTCTGATAAAGATTTGAATGAGAGACTTTTGGAAAAGACGAAAAAGAAAATATCACTTATTTTCTTTTAGCTGATATGCAATAAATAATGAGGCTTGCAGTGAGCTCATGATGCGGGCTTTGCTTCTTGTGTTTTCCTTTAATTTCCTTTTTTCCTTCTAGCAACTCTAGTTACCAGCAGCATATGGAGCAAAAGGAAGCAGATGGGAGGGATATAGGTCACACTCATGAATGCCTTCAAATAGCTAAGAGTGCGATCCTCCTGCCGCGTTTCCCAACTCTAAAGAAAGTAGCATAAAATGCATTGAAACTGCCATAGTGAAAGATATCCGAAGACAAAACCCAGAAAAGAGGTCTTGCAGCTCTCTAGTTTCTGTTTCAGAAACTTTAGTCAGGAAACATTTGGTAGCAGTATCGTACAATGCGGGAAGATTAGTCTGTGGCTGGAAAGCAAGCTTTCGTCACTGAATGTGTGAGAATGAGGTTTACTTACGTGGGTCTGTAGAGTATTGAAGTTTGAACAAAAAACCACTTCATTCTTTTATCTAACTCCAATTTGATGCCCCCAAAATTCTCAAATGCCAAAAATATGATATAGCAGTCTCATTCTTAAGGTCCTTAATCCTAGTCTAGCCTTGGAGTTTAGGACTGCTTTTGTTTTCTGCAACAATTTTGTCTGGTCAGAGAAATTTAGAAAATAGAAAATATTTCTAGAGCAGCGAATGACATCTTCAGCATAGCTGTTGATAAGGGAGGGTTCAAAAGAAATAAATAAGACAATTATAAGGTGCTTTACTGAAATAATTTTCAACCTCATTTTGCAGTTTTCCAAGTTAAATAGTAGATTCTAAATCCTTTACTTTTCTTTGTATTTTATTAAAGCGCAATGCTTTTTCTTTTGGGAAAACAACCAGCTCACAAATCATGATGCAATGACATATTAGTTTTGAATGTTTGGCCTAACTTACACAATTTCTGGCTATCTCTTTTAACTTAAACAGTTTATTTTTACCTTTTGCCTTTGGGCTTATTACGTTTCTTAGTTCTGTATATCTTACTTTAACTGCTTCTATATGTCTATCAGTCTGGCAGCTTTCTCGCTTGTGACCCTGGATAGATCTCTCTTTCTCTTCTCTTTCTTCTCTTGTCTATTCTTATCCTTGAGCCTAGATTTCTCCTCTTGTTTATTCTCTCTACCTGGTAGCCCTGCCAATTCCTTATCTGATCTTCGCTGTTCAGCCTTTTATTAGACCAATCAAGCACCTTAGGCAGGCAAGTGAAACAAGTGTGATACATCTTTTCCTAGTTAAAATAATATTTACCAATAACTATATGTATCAGTTAGATAGTCTAAGAGTTTATACATTTTAGTCTTGGTGTATCTTCTAATGGGATGCCAATTTATTTATTTAAGATAATTTTCTGATCTTTTTTACCACACACTAAACACAAACAACATATCCTGTGATGAAAATGGCTTATGTTTTTTTTATGATATATAGAATCATTTATTAAGAAACTGCTGGCAATTATTTATATGTTTTATAATCATCTATGATATGAGCTTTCTTTTTCTTTTTTTGTTTTTTTAGTTTTTTCTTTATTTATTTTGTATTTATCAAAAAACAGTAAAATGAATTTAAAATGCTGAAAAGTTCACAATAACTATAAAGAAGATAAAAATCATAAGCATGACTTATCAAGGGTGATAATGCAAATAAGATTGCTACACATATATTTACTTTGTGTTCAGCTTTCCCTCTGAATTTTATTCAAGGTCCCTTCCCCCTCCCACCACATCAGGTCATTTTTCTTCTCCGCAACTCCCCATCCCCTCCCTGGGCAGGGAGCAGACAGTCCTATGGTCCCACTGACCCAATAATGCTTGGATCAGTCTCCACTCCTGGCCAAATCCAATGGCTTATGTTTTAATGCTTACAGACAAGAAACAATTATTACAGGAACAAAAAACTGTTGAAATGAAATTTTTAACTTAGTTTTTAAATTTTGAGATGATAATCTAACTACATTATTCTCTTCCTTTTTCTCTCTCTGAATCACTCTGGATACTCTACCTTGTCAGGTTTTTTTCTTGGGGGGATAATTTTATCACTGCCCTTTTTTCACTAATTGTTATTGAATGACTATATGACTATATGTATTTTATATACATAAGTATTCCTAAAATACATAAAATCCTAAACAATCTGCATAATGTTTCTTGTATGTTTGTCTTTTGATTTGATATTAAAACTAAATGATGTGTTTTCTCTCAGAGAAAAATATATTTCCTATAATACTCTAAGCATTTCTAAATTGCCTGTACTTCTTTGCATTAAATGTCGATTTTTTAAAAAGCAAATTTAGAGCATAAATTTTTTTTGTTTTTTCATAACAAAATCGCTATTTTATTTGTACACTTTACAGTTTGGATGGTGATGAATTGCTTACAAGGCTGGGAATCACTTACAAGTTAGATGACATTTCTTGTAGCCTTAAGAAATATAGAAATTTCTTACTCAGTTGACTTGTTTTTCAAAAAGGAATTTAATTGATGTCATTGACTCAAATTATTAATCATATTTTCAGGAAAAGTAACCCCTTGCTACTTCACCATTTGAGTTCCAAATCAATATTATCTTATATTTTAATGAGTGGCTAGTTTAAGTGTTCCTTTCAAGAACATTAGTGCTTAAAATCTAGAAAACTTGGTTCTAGACTTTAAATTTAAATTTTTGTATAACTTTCTTCACATTACTTTCTTCACATTGACAGATATTTTATGAATTTTCAGGCACAAATAGTTTTAATGAACTTACCTTTAGCAATATCTTTACACAGAGTATATATACAAACAGAAAAAGAAAGTACATATTTTACCCTAAGAAGTTATGGTCTATAGTTACACTGTTAGATTCAGAAAGCATGCTTGAGAGTACATTTAAATGCTTAGCAGAAACCACTATTAACTCGTATGTAATAGTTATGAGTCATGATTTAAAAGATGAATCCTATCATTTCCAACACCATCTATAAAAGTGAAAGACACATTAAGAGAAAAAGGCTTGACAAGGTCAAGTACATTTATATATGAAGTGTATAAAAGCTGATCTCAGGGAAGCTAGGAGGAGAATGATGATCATTAGAGGTGGAGAGTAAGAATGTCATAAAAATGTAGATTATGGAGTTGTATTTTATAATTGGGTCAGCGAGACAGGTATGCTTTCTGCCACATTGTCACATACAGAGTTGACTATCGATAATAGTAATGAGCTCTACTTAAAGCAGTAGATGAGAAGAAAATCATTTAAATGTTACCATTAAGAAATTTGCAGATATAATATATAGATATAACATATATTAAATGTATATATATTTGCCTGATTCTCTCATAATATAATGTGCCTTGATAAACTATAGATATATGATAAGTTACCAGTTTAGAATGACCTGGTGCTGGGAATATAGCCAGTAACAAATCACTTGCCTACAATGTAGGAGGCTGTAAGTTCAATTCTCACCAAATAATAAATAAATAAATGGAATCAATTATTATATTTTCCAATTTAAGTACCAATCCTAGCATTATTGTTCTACTTTTCAGAGAACTAACATGCCCAGGTGAAGGGCTACCCATTTAGGCTTTTGGACATGAGAGATGAGTTTGAGTGTGCATGAGGAGAGAGAAAGTTTGATATTTATAGGTGGCTTAGATGAGACAGAAATAAACTCATCAGAGCATACGAACTATTGGGGCACAATATCCAAGTATATTCAAGCTTTCTATTTAGAGACCTAAGCTTTAGCCAAAAATTAGCTTGAGGGAAAAAAACGGTTTAGTCTCACAAGAAAAATAAGAAAAAATACTATCTCTTTGTATCTTTTGGGTAGGGTTTGGGGCAATTATTTATGTGTTTATGTAAGCACATGCATATGAATACATAAAAAGCCAGAGATAAATATCCAGTGATTTCATCAATAATTCTCTCTCATACTTTTTGATATCGAGTCTCTTAATAAATGTAGCTCATCAATTGAACTTGTTCAGATGGCCAAAGATGTAGAAAGATCTTCTTGTATTTAAATTTTATCTTCTTTATTACTGAATAATATAGCATCAGTCTTTCATACATGTACTTAAAAGTGAACATTATTATTGTATAGCAGATATTTATGCTTATATAGCAGATAACTTACAGACTGAACCAGATTTCTCTTTCTAATTTTTGTGTTTCTAGAAGACATTATTTAAAATTATTACATCCTGAATGTATAAAGAACACTCTCCTGCCTCATTTTTTTCAGGAGATGGAATTACAATTTTATCTTGACACAGTTTGATAAGTGAGCTTCTTTCAAGGTTTATAAGTCTAATTATATCTTAAGAAGGTATATAAAAGTATGAAAGACAAAGTGTGCGAGCAATGCTTTAGCTGTTACAGGAGCCCTGTATCTATGACATATCATCAACATATTCTGTATATATACAAAACTAAGTTCATAGTTGTTATTACCTATGGGTTTAAAGATTCCTCCTGTCCTGTTGCATCACTTATTTAAATTACACCTGTCCAGGAATTCAGTGTCCTATAAGCACAAGACATTAGAGAAGATTTTATTAAAGTATGGATGACTTTGAATCTGTTCGCAAACACTGATTTCTACCTTGCTAACATAAAATCCAAACTACATCTCCACATATATCTCAAGTCTGTGATTATTTTGCCTGAATTCAAAATGTTCAAAGGCTAGTTTTAACTTTCCCTTGTTATAATAGTATGAACATAGTAGTTATTTGTGTACCTGAGAACATAGTCATAAAGCAATGTATTCTGTTAGATCTGAGCATGTGAAACTATAAGAAAAAATTTTAATTAGTGGATTCAAGAAGAACATCAAGTACCTTGGGGGAGGTATGTTGCAGAATAACCCAGATTGCCACCTTAAACACAATTATGAGTTTTAATTGAATTTAATGTGTTTTAAATTTTATTTAATTACAAAAGTGGAAGTATTTTTCATGCTTATCAAATATCAATCAATATTCTAATGACTAGAGACAGAAGAAAAGCAAAGAAAATTTGGGGTGGTTAATTTGATTGTATTCTATTTGCCTTAGACTTGGGAAATCTGTCCTTTATAAAGCATGGTAAGTATTGCATGGAAGGCACTATGATTTATGTATCATGAAAACATATGCATTGTCTGTCACTGTCAAGTATTACTTTATAATTCATCTTTATTTAAAGTGGCATTTACAGTCTCAGCAATACCTGAAATGTAGAACATTTGTATGGTTTCATAAAATACATATTGCTCACAGCTGCTCATTGTACTGCCTGCAGCTGTGGTGCAGTTTGCTTAGTAATGTCTGGGCTTCTTATTTTATCTCAGAGAAGGATACTATGAAGCCCACATGGCTCAAATTAATTATGTGGTAATAAGTGTTGGCTTGTCTTCAATTTCTCAGCAGGGCTTCTATTGATCTCAGTTCTGTCAGGAACTGATAAATGTTCATGGAAGAGTCACTTTGTATAAATCTCATTTTCCTTATCAATATAATAAACATGACATTCAGCCTGTCTACTCAATTTTATGAGACTATACAGGAGCATCTGGACACAGGACTGAGTATCACAAGCAGTCATGCTCTAAGTGCATATACTTCTCTTACAAATTTTACATTCCCAGAAACACAGTCATTTGAATATATTACTTTTTCAACTTATAACAATTATGATTCTTTACTTTCTTTTTATATATTGTTCTGTATTTTTGTTGAGATCTTTTATTTAAGTTTTCTTTTCTTTTTACATACTATCAACTGTATGCTCCCCTTCTCTTGCCCCCCAAACTTTCCCTCACCCCTCATCAACTTCTCAAAGGGCATTAGGCCTCCCTTGAGCT
The DNA here is from genome assembly GCA_004025045.1 of Sigmodon hispidus. Lineage (NCBI taxonomy): Eukaryota > Metazoa > Chordata > Mammalia > Rodentia > Cricetidae > Sigmodon > Sigmodon hispidus. The sequence continues at coordinate 36,510 of PVIH01013014.1, read as the reverse complement.
GTCAACACAGAGTTGCATAACAAGTTGAAGCAGGACCCATTCCTTTCTCCTTTTATCAATGCTGAGTCAGACATCCCATCACAGGGAGTGGGATCTAAAAAGCCAATTCTGATACCCAGGATAATAACTGGTCTCTTTGCCAGGAGACCCATTAACCAATCTATCTACACAACTGCTAACCCCCCTTCAGACGGTCTAGTTTGGCTTCATTAAGTCTCTCCTGCTGTCAGTCTAGAGGCAATGAGCTCCCATTAGCTCAGGCAATCTGTCTCTATGGTTTTCTTCATTGTGCTCTTGATACCCTATTGTTCAGAGTCCCTTATCACTCTCCTCAACCAAAATTCAATGAGTTTGGCCAAGTGCTTGGCTGTGGGTGTGTGCATTTGCTTCCATCCATCATTGGATGTAGGTTCTAAGATGACAGTTAGGGTAGTCACCAATCTGACTACAGGGGAAGGCTAATTCAGGCACCCTCTCCATCATTTCTAGCAGTATTAGCTGGGGAAATCCTTGTGTTCCTGTGGATTTCCCTAACATCAGGTTTCTCCCTAGCTTCATGATGTCTCAATCTGTTAAAATATCTCTTTCATTACCCAACCTTTCTTTACCTCCACCAACTTGGCCATCTCAAGCCCCCATGGCCCTACCTCCATTCCCTTCCCTCTACTCTGGCCTTTCAGTTTACCCAGAAATCTTGAAAATACCATCTTACACCTATCAGGATGGCCAAGATCTAAAATACTGAGGACAGCATATATTGGACAGCATATATAAAAAAGTGAACACTTGTCCACGGTTGGTTAAGTAGAAATCAGTATGACAATTTCTCATAAGATTGGGAATCAGACTTGTACAGGTCTCAGCAATGCCACACTTGAGTATATATCCAAAAGACGCTCAATCGTACCACAAGGACACTTGCTCAACTATGTTTATAGGAGCATTATTCATAGAAACCAGAACCTAGTAACAGCCTAGATGGCTTTTAACAAAAGAATGAATAAATTAAATTTGGTACATTTACACAATAGAGTATTACTCAATTGCAAAATACAAACAACAACATTATGAAATTTGTAGGTAAATGGATAGAATTAGAAATATCCAGAGAAGGGTAACCAAGACCCAGAAAGACTTCCATAAGTTACTGAATGAAAGTTCTATGATAGGGAAACTCATAGAGACAGCTGACACAGGCTATTAGGAGCTCCCTGACTCTAAACTGACATGAGGGGAATCTGAATGGGAATGAACTAGGCCCTCTGAATATGGATGAGAGTTGTATGGTTTGGGCAGTTTGTGAGGGCCTCTGGCAGTGGGAACTGTGTATAAATTGGCTTTCTGGAGCACGTGCCCTATAGAGGGATACCTTGCTCAGCCTTAATATGGGGCAGGGGTGCCTTGATTCTGCTTCAACTTGTATGCCAGACTTTGTTGACTTCCCATGGGAGACCTACTCTTTCTTTGGAGTGGATGGGTGGCCATGGGGAAACTAAGGGCTCAATGGAAGGATGGGAGGGAGGGAAAATGTGGCTGGTATGTAAAATAAAAAATAAATTAAATAAAAAATTTAAAAGAGAGTAGAATAAATAAGTAAAATTTTAAAAGACCCTATTTTGAAATGCTTTTGGCAAACATAAAGCCAAAACTATATGTGAAGATAACTTTCTAAATCTGAAATGATCATCAAAATAATGGAAAGATAGAAATAAGGCACTAGAGAGATGTGTGAACATTTAAGAAATATTGTTGCTCTAATAGTAGACTGAATTTTACTTCTCAGTAAACATGTCACTTAGTTCCCATCCATCTTTATGTGTAGCGACAAAGAATCTAATACCCTTTTCTGGCCTCCATGTATACATACACAAATGTAAGCACAAACACACACACACACACCACATAAATGAAAATAAATACTTTTGTAAATAAAGAATAGTTGGACTCTTGGATTTCCCTGAGAAGTAAAATGGAATTGAGGAATAAACTGAACAAGTGGGAATGGGAACATGAGAGATCAGCTGGAAGGATTATGAAGGAGGCAAATACTGAAAGTAACCAGTGTAAAAGGAAGACATGCAGTATGAGTTAGAAACCTAATGCAAGAGAAAATCCAAGAAATCTACAAGGATTCCTAGCTAAGACTCCTAGCAATAGGATATACATAGCCTGAAATGGCAATATCTTATGACTAGGTAAGACTTCCTGTGGAGGGATTGAGAAAGCAACCTAGCCACATAACCTTTAACCTACACTTTATTTTGTGTTAAGGAAGTGCTTGTGTAAGGATGGCAAAGATTGTGGGAGAGGTCTACAACTGACTAGTCCAACCTGAGACCCATGCCAGGAGAGCAAGCCCACCCATGACACTGCCAGAAGTAACAGGACACAAAGGATGGGCCAGAAACCTAGGATAGAACCAAACATTACTAACAAAGAAAAAAATAATAATGTAATGATGCCTAATTCTGCTATATACATAGATTGTGCCTAGACCATTTGCCATCAGAGAGGCTCCATCTAGAAACTGAAGTAAACAGATGCAGACCCACAGCCAAGCAGTGTTCTTAGTACTATTGCAGTTTGATGTGTCATGTTTTGTTGATATGCAAGGGAGGACTGCCCTTTATTAGAGAGAAATGAAAGAGGAGTGGATGATGGGTAAAGGGTATGTGGTAGGAGAGAGGGAAGAGAGAAAATACGGGTTGGATATAAAAGGAAGACAGACAGAAAGAAAGAAAGAAAGAAAGAGAGAGAGAGAGAGAGAGGGAGGGAGGGAGGGAGGGAGGGAGGAAGGAAGGAAGGCAGGCAGGCAGGCAGGCAGTGTTTGTAAAGTTTTTTTCTTAAGAAGAGGTATATAAAAAGTAACAAGCACCAAAAAAAAAAAAAAAAAAAAAAAAGTGTCATATTAAGGCAAGGGGGAGGGAGTTCCTTAACAGAAGAAACAGCTCAAGAAGATAATAAAAGTTAGGGAAGCTACACTCCAGCATGAGGACAATAATAATTCCATATACCATCCTGCTGTGCAAGGTTTCTGACCCCATACAGGCCAGAAGTTCGAACCTGCCAATGGCTGCTTTTCCCTGCAAAAAGTGATTCAGGTACTTATATTAATTTCATCTGTTTGGCCTATGTCTCAGGCATATTGTTAGCTAGCTCTTTCATGTTAATTTAATCCATTTTCATTAATCTGTGTGGCTACGCAGGCTGTGGCCCGTAGCTCACCTGTAGTCTTTTACATGTTTCTTCTCTGGTGGCTAGAGGGAATGTGAATTAACTCTGCTCTCCTTTATATGTCTCTGATTTTTTGCCTACTGCTATGGTGCTTGCCACAGGCAAAAACAGTTCCTTTATTTACAGCATACAAACATTCCTACCACACCTTCTCAGTTAAAAAAGTTTAAAAAAAGTTTGATATCAGTGGAGAATGCTAGACTTAATGCCAGTGAGAACAGGTGTCATGTCTTAAATCACACTGAATGCTTAAGAAGCTGGAGTTTGATATCATTAGTGGATTCTTTTTTAATTTTATTTATAAAATTAATTCCTTTTTTATCCATGTATCCCCTTGCTCCCCCTCCCTTTTCCCTCCCAATACTTCTTGGTCAGCCTTCAGCCTCTTTCCTCCCCATCTCCCCAATCCCTCCCCGAAAAGGGCAAGAAGTCCCCATGGTACATGAGCTTAGCATCCACTCCAGGCAAGTCTGATTTCCTATCCTAATATCACTGTGTTAGGTGTTCCTCTGGGGGAAAAAAAAAAAAAAAAACAGCCTACAAACTGGAATAAATATCTTTCTTTACCACTCCATATCTGAGAGAGGCCTAATTTCCAAAATATGTAAAGAACTCAAGAAACTAGTCACCAAAATACCAAACAATAATGTTATTACATGTGTTTGTGTGGCTCTATATGTGTGTGTATGTATATATGTACACAGTACACATGAATACATATATATTATATATAATTATAAATATATATAAGTCAGGAAGTAGATATTATGCAAACCTCATCCTAAGTAAAACCACAAAGTTATCAGGGAATAAGTAAACTTATCTTTTTCCAGAGAGCAATATATTTAAATAACAGATATAAATAACTCTAGATTAAAAGACATATATTTTATTCTTATTTCAAATTATGATTTGCATTTTAGTATATTTGATAGTTGTAATGCCCTATAGTGTTGATATTATTGGCTTCTCAACCATTTACATCATAAACAGGTAGTTAAATGTCTGGTACTAAAATCTTAGCTAATGACTCAATGTTAGTAAAACCACATTTAGTATGGCCAAATCTACAACCACTAAATTAATAAACCAGAATAATTCCTATCAAAGATCTATAAACATTTGCCCATACACACACACACACACACACACACACACACACACACACACACACACACACAAAGTAAGTATAGTCTTTGCTCTAATCACTAAAACTTCTCCTTGTAATAGTTGGTGACTGATACCAATAAAACTGCATATTTGTAGATTCTAATCCAAATAGAACTGCAAACAACTTCTACACCTAAGGTGAAGGAAACATTCTGAGAGTTGGAAAGGTTAGAAAAGACAAAAATTGAAGAATTTGCTTTAATACTGTGTTTCCTAATAACATAAGAAGTTACACTGATAAAATCGCACCACCATCATTGGCCAAATGTAAGCCAAACAAGGGTGTCACTAATGAACATGTCCATAAAACCACAACACTTCGCAAAGAACTATAGGCCACGAAATAAAGCTATGAGTAATGGAGCCCGCCTTCCCAGGGAAGAGCACATCAAGAGATTGTCAAGAATCAATTGATCAGTCTTAAAAACATACATATAGGTAGCATTATATAAACTTGACAAAGCTATATTTAGGAATATATATGTATATACATATACTTAAAAGTATGCAATAACAATTAGAATTTGAAGAAGGGTCAGGAGGGGCATATGGGATGGTTTTGAAAGAGAGAAATGTTGTGATCAAATTATAATATAAAACATTTTTTAAAAATTGTATTTGACAAATCATCTTAAATAATATTTTTTAAATTAACAAAATCAAGAATATACATTTTAACATGAAAACCTCCTTCTTTTTGTCATTTTTGACAACCAGGACAAAACCAGTTAGAAAATAAAGATACACAGTATTTCCAAAAAAGTTTGAATTTAGGCTAAACAATAAATATTGTTTATTATATTTTCTTCTAGCAATCTTAAAGGTGAAGTATAGAAATTTGGGGCTGAGGCATACTTTTGGATTAAAGCACTTCAGGACTGATTTCCAGAGATGTTTAACCAGAAGATGTTTAAGATCATATGACAGAAATTCTTTTACATGACTCCTTAAATTTATGTTATGAACTATATGTATAAATATTGATATAAGCCATAAAATTTTATTTTGTGTTTTAACAGAGTAAACACTTATATTCACTCTTTATTGATCATTTTTATCATATTTCACAGTTAATTGTAGAGCTTTATTTTTCCTTATTAGATGATATTAAGGTTGAATATAACATTTGAAGTTTTGTGAGGACATAGTTTGTTCAGGCAACGTTTAAATGAATGAAACATTCATTTTCTATGTAGGGCATATTTATATTAATGTAATAGTATGCATAACATAGTTTGTCACCTTTATTTATTTTGGATTGTGTTAAAAAGTGTAACAAAATATTGAGCAACTTGTGAAATGCCGCAAGGTAGATAGAGAATGAGAATAAAATGCAAATAAGGTAGAGATTGTCTGAAGCCTATAAATCACTCAAGACAAAGCTCTGCCTTCAAGCAGCATCATTACACACATTTTACTAGGAAGACTCTTTCTAATGTATTTTCATAATTTATTAATTAAGGAAACAATCTATGCAGACATTATAATAGGAAATGTTGTAAAATATATTTTAATTATTTAATTAGCTTACTTATGGGCATGCATGTGTGTGTTTGTGTGTGTGCATGTCAGCACATGCTCATAACACATGCATTCATGCTATTGTGTCTATGGTTAAATAGTAGGACAAACTTCAGAAGTTGGTTTTTTCCTGCCATAACATAGGTTCTGATAAAGTTAGGCAATCAGGTTAGTGGCAAATATTTTTAACTGCTCATCCATTGAAAAATAAAAAGAGATATTATTAGATATTGATTTATTGATAAATTTAGTGATTTTCTTACTTACAGCACTACTTGTACTGCCTATTTGACAAACATGACTTCACTTGCTACCTGGAACAGAAGGACCTGGAGAAACAGCTAAACCAATGAGAAGCTGGAATTACCATGTGAGGACTGCAACACACACTTCTGTAAAATCTTGCTTGCTTGCCTGCCCCACCTTATGGTTTTAGAGTAAAAGTGGAAATGCAAACTGGACCAGGAATTGAAGATTTTTCAGGAGCTATCCAGGCTCCAGTCCACAGGTAACATCTTCCCTCTCCCATGCTCACTGGTGTTGGAGTGTTTATTTCAGAAAGGTTCTTGCCACACCATTTCACCTGACCTTACCATTTCTTTTAATAAATATTTTATAAACTAATCCACATATATTAGTACCTCAAGGAACAGCACTATAAGGCATATGAAGGCTTTAATTGAAAATCATGCTATGATCTAGCGTTCTCTTTTCTTAGTGATGCACTTCTATAATATAGGTTGTAAAAGTTTTCTTCTTATCTTTGCTTTATTTGGTTACTTTTGTTTTGAACCAATATAATGTATGTTTCCAATAAGTAAAAGCTAACTGTGTTTTTCAAGGTCCCTTGTCTTAACAATTGCAAGTAACATATTTTTAAACAGGATTTTCACAGATGCACCGGTAATCCCTTGCAATTTTCCACAGAGAACCATCATGTTAAATGCACTCACATTCTCCACTGCCATTGATTGGACTGCAAATCTTGAGAGCTTACACATTTTGAAAATCTGTGGCTTCTCTGGGACTCAGACTGATATGTATAGGAAAACAAAATTGCCTCAGTTAGAAAATAAAGACACACAATACTTCCAGAAAAGTTTGAATTTAGGCTAAACAATAAATATTGTTTATTATATTTTCTTCTAACAATCTTAAAGGTGAAGTATCAAAATTTGGGACTGAGGCATACTTTTGGATTAAAACACTTCAGGACTGAATTCCGGCGATGTTTATCAGTCTACATGGGTCCTCTGAAAAAAAATACTTCCTCAGCACCTACACCAAATATATCGCAAGCCCCTACCAGATAGACCTAAAGGGTATTGATTATTCACAGACCCAATAGAGTAGCATCTTATGGTCAGTTTCATGAAGGACTTAAACCACCACTAATTTCTTCAGGTGGGATCACAAATGCTATCCTATGGAAAGCAAAGCCCACCCACAGATCTGCTCAAAGCAAAAGCCATAAGATTGGAGGAATAATTTGTAATGCTGTTTAGCTCCTGTGGCGTTTGCTAACTGTCTCCAGTGAGCTGATTGATTGAACCAGCAGCATTTTCCTTCATTTGTTTGATTTTCCCTTTTATTAGACTAAGAAAAAACAAATTCTAATTACTCAACACAGAATAAAAGCTCAGGATGGTCAAGAACATTTCCTTTTTCTCCATCCTTTCCATATTTCTTATGCAATGAATCCATGAAAATAATATCAAGAAAAAAAATGACTTGTCAGGGAATGCATTTGGTAACTACCCTCAGTCAAATATCTCATAGTGCATCACGTTGTTGATGGAAAATATAATACCATTTGTTAAATTGAATAATAATGGTAATTAATTAATGTGTCCTTTTAGATACACACTGGGTAATTATTCTGTCTGGGTCATCTTTTGGGAGCCAACCTTTTTTTACCCTGCTGGAAGTGACAGGCTACGTGGGTAATTATAGAAGTCAATATTAATTTAAGGAAATTAATTCTCCTGCTATGGTATCTCTTAGACTCATAAACCTGTAACATTTAGAAACATTTCACAATAAACTCTTGCTAGATTAAGTGGAGAGCATCAGCATGTGTCTACATCTTATATTTAGAGTAAGAAGACAGCACATTTTATAAAAATTGATTATTAATATCACTGTAGAGAGATATCAGATCTAACTGTGAGAAAGCTGCTGTCTCTCCAAATACCTTATTGTTCTTTCTACATAGTAGGTAATAACTTTAATATAAATATTTTTCTGAATCCATAAACTGTTTAGTGAAAGCATTGAGAGTATAATTTCGTTAAAATATTTCTTCATTCCCTTTCCTCCTCCAAACTCTTCTATTTGCCCCTTCGTACTCTCCTTAATATTCATGACCACTTATCTTCATTAATTGGTACTTCATGCACATTTATATTTTGTATATAGGTATGTTTCTAGATATAATCTGTTGAGTCCATGTAATGCTAATTGCATGTGTGTTTTTAAGGCTCACTGTTAGGCAATAGATGACCAGTTATTCCCTTCCTTAGTTAGGGTCAACTCTCCCACTTAGCTTTACTCAATTACCTATATTGTTTGTGTAAGGTTTTACCCATGCAGTTTGACATGATTGTTGGTGTTATCTTGGTCAGTGCACTGTTTGGTAGTCTTGGTGGTGAGATTATTATAGACATAGCTTTTGATATTATGAGGAGACATAATCATACGATAAACTTCCTGATCCTCCTACTCTTACAGTCTTTCCACTACCTATCCTATGATTTTTCCTGAAGCTTAAGTGTAGGAGTATTGTGTAGGGACTAGATTCTATGGGACTAGTTTCCACAACTATGCATTTTGATTTGTAATAGTTTTCTGCAGTGATCTCTGTCTGTTGCAAAGAGAAGTTTCCTTGATTCGAGGTGAAGACAACACTTAGACTTATCTGTTGGCATAAGAACAAACATTTATAGGTTGTTACCAGGTATCATGCTGGTTGCTAAATTAGTCATTGTAGAATTTCCTCCAATAATCATGATTAAACTAGCACTAGTTAGCTACATTTCTAGTACCAGATACACTATTTCTCTTCTTGAGCTGCTCATAAGTCCTCTTAGAGAGCTTTTGGTTACTGTCAAGATATATGTGCTACTGGTTTACCCAAAATGTTATCATGCCACGCTGGTCCTTGATGGAGTTCATAGACATTATAGATGGATAAAACTCTTGGTTGCCTTCCTCTTTTGGAAGCTTGCAAAGAAGATTCTGGTTCCATGAAACCTAGTACTCAAGGAGAGGCCACATAGGTCAGTGCTAAATCGTGAGTATCTGGGCCTTGTGTCTAGGTATATGCTCTCTTCAGCAATATGATGTTACCTTTAATCTCTGTGGGTAACCAGACAACCTTATTATTCTGTATGTCTTGGCAATCTCTTAGATATGTCTGGCTAACCTCTTAAAAGACAGGTTCTAGGGTATTTTTTTGTTCTGTTTCCTTTGTTATGTTTTTTTGTTTGTTTTATCATCTTTGGTTGTTGAAGAAATTGCCATCAGCACAGATAAAAGAGTTTATTGAACCTATATATGTAACCCTCAGCCCTGCCATCTTTACTGAAGGCCAAGCTGTTTCTATGGTCCTAGAGACCCCAGGTAAGAGACCACTAATTACCCAATAATCACACACCTGTACCACTCCCTAGAGATCCATATTCTGGCATACAACTTTGAATGAAGATTTTAGTTTTATTGGGGATCAGGCCAGATGTAGAGATCCCACGTAAAACACTTTTCATGGCCTAATGACACTCTTTATAACCCACCCAGAGACCACTAACTACCCAATAATCACACACCTGTACCACTCCCTAGAGATCCATATTCTGGCATACAACTTTGAATGAAGATTTTAGTTTTATTGGGGATCAGGCCAGATGTAGAGATCCCACGTAAAACACTTTTCATGGCCTAATGACACTCTTTATAACCCACCCAACAATCCCAGACTGCACTTCTCTGGGTTCCATACTCAGGCCCCGAGACCATGCATCTATACCAGAGGCCAGGGTGGTCCTAGGGACATGAGGTAAGATACTGCCTGCATCCCACTAAACCCCTTTAAGATCACTTAAGAACTTAAGAGGGTACCCACACCTGGGCTTCATATTTTCACATACAATGTTGGAAGAAAATTTCACCTTTAATGAAAGACAGACCAGATATATACAAACCCCAGATCTGCCCCCCCCCAAAAAAAAACCATCTGCTGTACTGGAAGCCATACCTTACTAGGAATCCCAGACCAAGCAGATAGCCAAAACAAGTCACATACATGCTTGAAATTTTAGAGGCAACTCAAAATGTCAGAAGTCTTGTAGGACCCCCAAACCGCAGAAGAGATACCCTAGTTGATCTTAAGATTCATCAGTCATACAAAGCACTAACCACTTACACCAGAAAACCAGGGAGGAAACAAAAATCAAGGAATAAAGCACTTACCCATCCAACACAAACATGGGAACCAACACCTAGGCCTAAAATTATCACAACCTAGATGCCTAAAAGCTAGCAGAAGAACATAATCAATAACAGAAAAGGGCAATGTGGCACCACAAGAATCCTGCTTTGGCAGCAGAACTCGAAATATTCAACACAGCCATAGCACAAGAAAATGGCCTTAAAAACAATTTTATAAAGATAATAGAGGCCCTTAAGGAAGAAATGAAATTTAAAAACTTAAAGAAATTGAGGAAATACAAACAACAACAGCAAAAAAAAAAAAAAAAAAAAAAAAAAAAAAAAAAAAAAAAAAAAAAAAAAAAAAAAAAAAAAAAAAAAAAAAAAAAAAAAAAGAAAAGAAAAAGAAAACAAAGTAAAGAAAAAGAAAAAAATGGAAGAAATGTGGGAGCCCACAGTGACTCCATCTAGTGGTGTTCAAGTCTGGCTTTGCTTCTCAATGACTAGTAACATAATGTTTTCCAAAGGAAGTATTTAATGTTTGTCTGTTCCTTGAACCATAGTGTCCTTAAGGAAGACCTTTTATCTTCTTCCTTTCTATATCTAAAGGCCATGAGAAATAATTTCAGGGCTGTAGTATTCGCTGACAATCCTCCTTGATCCATCTCTTGCCTTTGTCTTTTCTTAATACTTACTCCCCTATTCTGGTGTTGTGCAACAGGTTGGCTGGTTCTGACTTGTGCCCACACAAGGGCTGGAAAATAGGGAGCTTTGTGAAGGACCCCATAGGAAAATGGAGTGCTCAGATATTACTAAAGTGGAAATGTCTTTAGTAATTTGGGAGTATTGTACATATGGATCAGTAAATAGTAGACATATGTTTATATATTTGCTTAAAGATATTTTAGAGGAACTAAAGTAGGGCAACAGCAAGTATCTCTCTCTCTCTCTCTCTCTCTCTCTCTTTCTCTCTCTCTCTCACTCACTCTCTCTCTCCTAAAATTTGAGCTAAAACTGTAAAATTCAAGTTAGTCCAGAAGGTTTGAGTTTGTGGGTTTTTTTAGGCCTGAGAAAGTTTAAAAATATGAATGTCTAAGTATGTCATGAGTGCTTGTGTAAGTGATAATATAGAGTCTGAGTAAGTAATCTAGATATACTGAAGATGTAGGCCTAAATGAGGTCTAAAGTTGTGAAGTAAATAAGTCATAAATGGCTGAGTATGGGTAAAGTTTTTGTGAGGCCTGAGAAGTGTAGGATTAAGGTATGGGAATATGTAAATGCTTAAAATAAAATAAATTATGGTAAAATACCTTATGGTAGGTAGCCCACCTGAAGCCCTGAGCCACTTTTCAGTGCACAGCCCTGATATTGCCACTGGTTCTTGAATGCACTGCTAATTCATCTTGGGGCTCTTCTGCTGATGGCCACTACTACCTGTGGCTTCTGCCTGTCCAGGCCCCAGGAGAACAGTAATGTCTGAGCAGAAAGCAGTCCTTCTCTTTAGAAAAGGGAGTGCTGAAAGGAACCATAAGGAGATCTGTGGGAAACAACTTAGGCAGTCTATTAGGAGATTTGTGTAGAAACCTCTGAGGTGGTTCATTGAGGAAATCATAAGATGCACAGTAGGCACCAAACACTGGTTGATTTGGGGAATGTTCAGTGTCATTCAGGAGCAGTGGTGAATGGCCATCTCTAGCTCCAACTCCAGTACTGTTTTGGGAATGATCAACACTCTGGTGCCAATCATCAACATCTGAATAAAATTTTCCTTTCTCATCCGACTCATAGAGGTCAGTGACAGGGACATCTAGAAGACCATGCTAAACCTGCTATCAAATTCTCAAGACCTTTGTGAGTTTTAATCATTCTGGATCCAGCCAAGAAATGTCTATTGTTTTTTTCCAAAAATGAATCTGCGACTGGGAGTTTGTCTGGATATCCACACTATATCCTAAAAATTGGAGGCCATCTTTTTCAGTATATTGTTCATTGCTCCTTCACAGAGGAAATAGAAATTTCAGAGTTCGGATGGTTTAGAGATTTCCCCACTGTGGAAAAGAGACTAGTTGAAGCAATAAAACACTACTATGGAGTTGATATGTAGCTAAAACATCACTTCAGTAAGAATATCACTTGAATTCAGAGATATGCTCCAGATTGGTTGGAAACCAAAAATGGAGGTATTGAAAAGGACCCCTAAACTGATATGAGATAGAAGGCTTATTGCTGGTATTTAGTAATCTAAAACTGGAGTAGGTCAAACTTGCTTTGGAAGTTGATGGCAGCAATTCAATGGATTTTAGGAGAGGAAAAAGAATAAGTCAGCATTGTGGAGTTCATCTTACCACACTAACCACAAAAACATTTTCTTGTCCCTTGAGTTGATGCACCCTACGCTTTTTGGTAGGGAATGTAAATATTACTATTAAGAGACTGCTTTTTAAATGTAAGTTGCAAGAATTGTAATTTTACCAAGTGTGTGTCCATTGTTAATAATCATATCAGAATTATGGTGTTCAAATAACCTCTTTGTGTAATGTTACCTGTTAATGTTAGTGAACCATAGTATGATAAGTGATTGCAAGTCCTGTAGGAAATTAGAAAGGACATTCCATCTTGATCATTCTTACTCCCTTATTAGGAGGGATTGTAGCCATTGAAACATGTGTATTGCTAGGCATTATTTGTTTGCCCATGATTACCAAGTTACTTGTGGACTCTCAGTGGAAAATTGCTTCAGAGCTGCACGAAATTTAGCTCCACACTCTCCTTTGAGATTTTCTACAGTCTAGTAGTCAAAGACACTTAAGTCCCTTTAATCATTTTGTATCCTAAGGCATGAGTAATAAAATTCTGCCAAAGACTGGCAAAAAAGACTGAATGTTTGAAAAAGGCAAGCTAAACAGGCACATGCAACTGAGAGGTCCATGGTATCTTTAACAATAAATATGGGGAAGTTGTGGTAGCCTACAATGACTCCATCTTGTGACTTGACTCTACCTTAACTTAAGATCAGAGAATTCAAGCTTGTTTTTATTTCCCTCGAAGCTGAGTAATAGGATTCTTTGCCAAAGAAAGTGTTTATACAGACAAGTATAAAAACTTCTGTCTGTATGGTATCCTTTAGATAAGGAAGACTTTTTTAACCTTCTTGTTTTCTGTATATATAAAGCCCATGAGAAATAAATTCAGGGTCATAGAACTCACTGAAAGTCCTCCTGAGTCTATCATCTGTTTCTGTCTTTACTTAATCCTTACTCTCCTATTCAGGCGCTGTTCAACAGGTCAACTGGTTTTGACAAGTAAATAAAAAAAATCCCTTACAGAATGCCAAGAGAGCCAAGAAAAACAAACTGGTGAATGAAACAGTTCAACACCTAAAAATGGAAACAGAAACAATAAAGAAAACACAAACTGATGGAATTCTGGGAGGGGAAAGTCTGGGTAAGTGAACAGGAACCATAGAGTATCACCAACAGGATACAATAAATGGAAGGAAGAATCTCAGACATTCTTGTTACAAAACAAAAGATACAATAGAGGAAATAGATTCATCTCTCAAAGAAAATGTTAAATATATAAAAAAAAAATCCTAACACAGAAACATCCAGAAAATCTGAAACACTGTTGAAAGGTCAAATTTAAGATAATAGAAAGAGGAGAAGGAGAGGAATCCTAGCACAAAAACCCCAAAAATATATTTAATAAAACTATAGAACAAAAGTTCCACAACCTAAAGAGGAGCATGCCATAAAGGTACAAGAAACTTACAGAAAACCAAATTTACTGACTCAGAAAATTCTCTTCCCACATAATAACCAAAATATCAAATGTTTATAACAAAAGAAAAAAAATTAAAAGTGCCAAGGAAAAAAAGAGCAAGTAACATATAAAAGCATACTTATTAGGATTATACTCAACTTCTCAAAAAAGACTTAAAATCCACATGGGCTTGCTCTGATGTCTTGCAAACTCTAGGAGGCCATGTTTGCCAGCTAGGCTACTATGCCCAACAAAATGTCAATCTCCATAGATGAAAAAAAACCCATAGTATTTCATATAACAAAGTCAAATTTAAATAGTATCTATCCACAAATCCAGTTATAAGGAAGGTATTAGAAGGAAAACTTCAACCATAGGTAGTTAAGGACATCTAGGAGAAAACAGACAATAGTAATCTGATATCAGTAAAACTCAAAGGCAAACACACACACAATCACACACGTACACACACAAGCACAAACACACATACATACACACACACACACTACCAGGAACAACAACAATTAAGTAATGGGAATTAACCATTAATGGTCATTTATATTCCTCAACATCAATTCGCTTAGTTCATCAATAAAAAGACACAGGCTAATAGAATTAATACAATAACAAGATCTAATGAAACACACCTCAACATCCAAGGCAGCCATTACCCCTGTGTAAAGAGTTAGCAAAGATTGTTTTTCAATCAAGCAGACCTAAGATGCAGCCTAGTGTAGTTATCCTAATGCCTAACAAATAGACTTCAAATCAAAATTAATTAAAAGAAAGACATTTCACACTAATCAAAGGAAATTACACAAAAACAATGTCTCAATGTGAAATGTTTCCAAATCCAAGGGTACGGACATTTTTAAAGAAATATTGTTAAACCTTATGTCACACTTTGAACCACATACATTAATAGGGGGAGACTTCCATACATTACTTTTATCAATCATCCAGATGTTTATCTACTTTTTCTCTTTGGTGGTATGCCACCCATATCCCAAATAAATACACAAAGATTTATTTTTATTTATGAATACCTGACCTTATCTTGGCTTCTTCCTAGCTAGATTTCCTAACTTAAATTATCATATTTCTCTTCAACTCTGAGCTTTTTACAGTTTTCCTATATATCATTCTTTTCTATTCTATGGTTAGCTGTATGGCTGGGTGACAAGTCCCTGGCATCCTGCTCCTCTCCACTTCTCAATTCTCCCTTTTTTCCCTAATTTCTCCTCCTATTTATTCTTTCTGCCCTCCAGCCCTGCCTCTTATTCTCTCCTGATTAACTATTGGCCATTGAGCTCTTTATTAAACCAATCAGGTGCTTTAGGCAGGAAAGTAACACAGCTTCACACAATTAAACAAATGCAACTGAAAAAAATCTGACAAGTCTTTACATTTTTAAACAAATATTCCACAGCAGAAACAAATGTAATACTTGTTAAACTAACATTTAACAACAGATGCTATGTTTGAAATGAACTTAACAGACATTTATGTAGCATTCATCAAAAATTCTAGAGAATATACCTTTTTCTCGAGATCTCATGGAGCCTTATTCAAAATTCATCATGTACTCAGTCACAGGCCACAAACAGAAGAATTCTATAAGCAAAAGGATCAAATTCATGATGGAGAAACTCACAGATACAGCTGATCAGAGCTAATTGGAGCTCCCTGACCCTGGACTGATAGCTGGGGAACCTGCATGTCACTTTACTAGGAACTCTGAATATGGGTGATAATTTTATGGCTTGGGAAACTTGTTGGTAAAGAACCAGGGAAGTGCCTGTTTTTAAGCAATCCCTTAACAGCAGCTTGAAACAGGTCTGAGTTTTCAGAACTACTGAGTACAAAGTACAAAACAGAAGAGATCCTAGGGCCATCTAATAGCTACTAATAAACCATTGAATGTCATCAAAGGAGATAGTCTATAAAAAGAGTTTGACGAAAACTAGACAAACTGAAGGCTAAAATAACAGAGAAATTCTAGAAAGTCCCTAAAAAAAAAACTAATCAGAATTGTATCCATATTGAGACCCCTAATTGATGTGTACCTTTGTGGGTTTTGTCTTTTTTAAAATTCAGCTTTCAGTGGGCAAGTACCTCCTCGGGCAACCACTAAGACAGTGTGTGCTGGTGGATAGGGTCCCTGCATGCTGGATGGGGTCCCTGCAATGGCTTGTATTTCAATAAACCTTGCTTTTGAATTTCAAAGAGTCTGTATCTCTGATGGTCTCTTTGTTGGTCTTGTGACCAGTGCACAACAGTGGGACCACTGGCAGTGGAACAGAATTTATCCTTAGTGCATTTTCTGGTTTTTTGGAGCTCATTTCCTATTGAGGGCTACCTTGTTCAGCCTAATATAGGAGAAAGGAGCTTGGTCCTACCTCAACATGAGATACCAGAATTTGTTGACTCCCCATGGGATAAGGTCTTCTCTCTAAGGAATAGGTGAGTAGTAGAATGGGAGGAAGAAGGAAAGTGATTCTGTACCATTCTGCATACATGGTACAGTTTTGAGAGAAGGGGAGAAAAGGCAAAATATGGCTGCTAGGTTAATGTGGAAAGAATAAAAGTTAAATAACATTTAAAAAATACTGAAATAACCTGCTGTATCTTATCAGACAACCATGGCTTAAAGTTAGATTTCAACAATAGAAGAATGCAATTGAACAACAACAAATCTCTACTGAGTTACCACTGAGTCAAAGAAGAAAGAAATTAATGACTTTCTATAACTAAATAAAAATGAAACAAAATATACCCACATTTATGAGACATAGCAAAAGCTGTGCTAAGAGGAAAGTTCATGGAACTAAGTGGCTTTATGAAGAATTTGGAGAGAGCTCATACTAGCCACTATAAAGTATACCTGAAATCCCTAGAGCAAAAGGAAACAGATACCCAAGAGGAGTACAGAGCAGAATCTTGTACTTAGCTAATCTGTGCTCTTAAGAGCTCAGAGTTTCAATCAAAACCAGGGAGTCTGCATGGGACTGATGTAGGCCTTCTGCATACATGGTACAGTTTTGTAGCTTCATCTTCTTGTGGGCCTCCCAACAGTTGAAACAAGGGCTGTCTTTGCATCTTTTGTGGCTGTAGGGACCCTAATCTTCATACTGGGTCTCCTTGTCCAGCTTTAATACAAGGTGAGGTGCTTAGTCTTTCTGCAACTTGATAAACCCTGTGTTGTTGATTTCCATGGGAAGTCTGTCCTTTTCTGAACAGAAATGGAAGAAGGAGGTAGACAGGATTGGGGAAGGATTGAGAGAAATGGAATACTTGGGTTGGGATGTAAAATAAATAAATAGTTAGAAACATATATATATATACACCCATATACATTTATACACTGAATTGTGTGTATTATAAGTTTTTTAAGTAATTAGTTAATCTTATAATCTTAATTAATTGTAGTCTTATAATTTGTGGCTTTTCAGCTGTCCAATATGAAGTAATGAATTTATCATTAAAAAACTGTTTCAGGAAAAGAGCATTTAATGCTTGAGGGCACGGTAGGTAGAGTTCTGACTCTGAAAAGAATCTCAAGCAATAGATTCAAAAGTTATATTCACACCCAAAAATTCAGCCAGCAGATTCAGGGCTTGGGTTCACACCAAAAGTGTAGCCAATAGTTGCTGAATCCCATACCCCCTTGCCCAATCCTGGAATGCCAAGATATGTAGCATCTCACTTATATATGCTTTTTGTTAAAATCCCTCACCTCTGTGCTTGTAGCTGAAAACTACACCAGAGCAAAGAGTTTCGACCTGGGTTTGTTTGAACCTGTCCAAAGCAATAAGCTTTCATGTGTTTACATTGAATCCAACTCCATGGTGGTTTAGGGGGTCCCTTGATGCAGGGTCAACACAAATTTTTAATTCACCTATCTCCTTCTCCAGTAAGTACCTCCTTCTCCCTATCTAAGAAGCTCTCCCTTTTCCCAATTACATTGTACTGTCCTGTGATTCTCTCTATCAAAGCAATATTCCTGTTGTACTCTCTTTGATTTCTGTGTTTAACAAAGGTTACATAGTCAGTCCCATCTAAATATTTGGAAGTAGAGGACTCCAATAAAGGAGAATATGTGAAGTTAGTATTTCAGAGTTTAGGTTACCACAATCAATATGATTTCCAGATACTTCTCTTACCATTTAAATTTTAATTCCTACAAAGACAAAGATAATTGGTTATCTTTATCTGGAATAACTGTTCAGTATGTTTGAAAAATATTTATTATCATTACTCCATAATTCAATTTATCAGGATGGCAAATAAAAAATTTTATGTTATTGTTTATTGACTTACTCCATTCATAAAAACTTTTTAATGTACACAAAGCTTTATTCAATTATCTACCTAGGTATCTATTAGAATTGAACTTCACCCTATAATTCCAGTATTTACCTTTTGTAATTTCAGTAGAGAAAATTTTAATAGGAATATTATCTTGTAATCAAAGTGTCTCATTTATGCATTATGCACAACACTTCACACCACTTAAAAGAATGGTCTGTCATTGAAAGACAGAAGAGCATTTCTTTCTTTGTAGGCATAAGATTAATTAATGATGAGAAATATGAAGAAAAAACGACAGTATAACTAGCATTTATTTATTTAAAGAAAATACTTTCAAAAGTAGTATCATTACGATACTTGAATAACTGTTTCAGAAAAATTTCAATATCTATAAAAAGTAAACCAAAGTAAAGTGTGAATGGAAATTTTTATATAATATCTTATTTTATGCCTTTTTTATAATAATTTGACAAGAGTGAAATACATTACACATGTTATTGAACTTCCTAAAATAAACAGAACCTTCTTAAATTTTAAAGAGATTTGTGGGAGAGAGAAATGGAGAAAAGTAGTTCATGACATATGCTCTACAAGCCCAAAGATTCACATATTAAGAGGAAAATGAGCGTCATTCATAGCAAAATAATTAAAATAAAATTATATAGAAAATCACATTTTTCTAAACTAAAATTCATGTAATACACAATCGATAGAAATACAAATGTTTCTTAATTATTTTCATTAAAAACAATTATGTCAGAGGAATTTTCTATGTATAAAATTATAAATTCATAGCAATATTAAAATTATGGAGGATAGGTGATATTTGAAATATTTTTATCTCACATCATAATTTGTTCTTAAATTTCCTGCATAAAGTTTGCATTTGAAAATTTTGTAATAGAAGATTTTTACTACTATCATCAAAATGTAGGTACAGAGAAATTCAAAGTATTTAATTGGTGAGCTAAGGAACATAATTTAGAAACTAAGAGAGGTAATCATTTAAAAAATGAGAATAAGGACAATGTTTTGATTATAAAGTTAACATTAATGCACATAGCCAAACAATAAATATTAGTACATTTATTATTTTATAAATATGTATTTTATTGAAATAGGTTAGCAATATGTTATTGCATCCAGTACGTACTAGAAGTGGACATAGACATAATTGTAAAATAATTTTTTATTTAATGTAAATTAGTTTAAAATCATTCTTGGTTTTATTATTTCTGTTATTATATTAAATATCTATATAAAATTTTCCACTATATTAAGTTTGATTTTAACATTTGTTTTTCATATTATATAACCATTTAAAAACATAATCAATAGAATACAATAGTGTTCAATGCTTACTTGGATAATGTGGCCAAATTTGAGTAGCTTTAGAGACTGGACATTTGGTCTATTATCAATACCTAGAAATTATATTAGATTGGAATTCTGAAATAATAACACTATTGACTGTGCATAAACACAACTTGAATCTTTAATCAATATTTATAACTAAATGTATCTATTAACGTAATCTTTTCTCAAAATGATTAAAATACCCACATCTATCCATGCTATAAAGGGGATAACTCTCTTCTGTGTGTTTTCTGTTTATGGTTCTTATCAGTAATTGTTTTTGAGCTATTATTTGCTTCATCAAAATTATTTTCACACCTCTATGAATATGAATAAATTGTGATGCTTTTTACAACTCAGCAACAAATAAATACTCTTATCACTTTAAATATAATGTCTGATTTTTAATATGTGTCATCCCTACTGCTAAAGCAAACAAAGGCTACTCTCTTGATCTCCTAACATGATGATATTAGTGAACAAAGAAACTAAACATAGACCAATAATATATGCATGTTTGGGTAAAAAAATAGTACAAAAAAATGAAAAGATAGAGCAAAGTATCTGGACATTGTACTTTAAGCATAAAGATAAGGAAGGGCCACACTGAGATCAGGAGATGTGAGCAATGAAAGGAACAGCTGCAGTAAGTGGTATTTCACATGGATAGGACAGATAAGAAGGTGTTTAATAGGGAAATAGTCCAGCTGGAAGAATTCTGGGCATAATAACATGAATGGAGAGGTATAGGCCAAGAGAAAACCAACCAACTGAGCCAGGCTGTTTTTATTACTGTAGCTCTATAGTATAACTTGAAGTCTGGGATGGCGATGCCTCCTACGGTTCTTTTGTTGAGTAAAATTGTTTTGGCAATCCTGGCTTTCCTGTTATTACAAATGAAATTGAGTATTGTTCTTTCAAGGTCCAAAAATTTTGTGTTGGGATTTTGATGGGCAGTGCATTGAATCTATAGATTGCCTTTGGTAGAATTGACATTTTTACTATGTTGACACTACCTGTCCCAAAACATGGGAAAGCTTTCCATTTTCTGATATCCTCTCCAATTTCTTTCTTCAGTTATTTAAAATTTTTGTCAAATAGATCTGTTACTTCTTTGGTTATAGTTACTCCAAGGTATTTAATACTATTTGCTGCTATTATCAAGGGTAATGTTTCCCTTATTTCTTTTTCAGCTCTTCTATCTTTAGTGTATAGAAGAGCTACTTATTTCTTTGAGTTAATCTTGTATCCTGCTACATTACTGAAGGTGTTTATCAGACATAGCAGTTCCTTGGAAGAATTTTGTGGGTCACTTACATATACTATTATATCATCAGCAAATAGACATATTTCCACTTCTCCTTTTCCAATTTGTATCCCCTTAATGTCCTTTAATTCTCTTATTGATTTAGCTAAAACTTTGAGAACTCTATTGAGTAGATAAGGGGAGAGAGGACATCCTTGTCTAGTTCCTGATTTTAGTGGGTTTGATACTGGCTGTCGGCTTCTTGTAAATAGCCTTTATTACATTTAGGTATTCTTCCTGTATTCCTGATCTCTCCAGGGCTTTTGTAGTAAAGGAGTGTTGGATTTTGTCAAAGGCTTTTTCCACATCTAAGCATATGATCATGTGGTTTGTTCCTTTAGTTTGTTTACATGATGGATAACATTTACGGTTTTTCATATGTTAAACCAGCCCTGCATTTCCAGGATGAGGCCTACTTGGTCATGGTGGATGATATTTTTTATATGTTGTTGTATACGGTTTACTAAAATTTTGTTGAGAATTTTAGCATCAATATTCATGAGGGAAATTGGTCTGTAGTTCTCCTTCTTTGTTGTGTCTTTGAGTGACTTTGGTATTAGGGTAATTGTTGTGGATCAGTGGAATAGAACTGAGGATCCATACATTAACCCAAAAACCTATGAACACTTGATCTTCACCAAAGAGGCAGAAAATATTCAATGGAAAAAAGATAGTATATTTAAAAATGGTGTTGGCAAAGCTGGATGGTAGTGTGTAGAAAAATGCAAATAGATCCAAGCCTGTCACCCTGTACAAAACTCAAATCCAAGTGGAAAAGACCTCAACATAAACCCAGCCACTTTAAACTTGATAGAAAGGAAAGTGGGAAATACACTTCTACGAATTGGCACTGGTGACCACTTCCTAAATATAATACCAGTGGCACAAACACTAAAATCAACAATCAATAAGTGGGATCTCCTGAAGCTAAGAAGCTCCTGTAAAGCCAAGGACACAGTCAATAGGACAAAACGACAGCCTACAGCCTACATAATGGGAAAAGATTTTCACCAACCCTACTAGTGATAGAGGACTGATTACTAAGATATATAAAGAACTCAAGAATCTAGAGCACAAATCCTTGAATAACCCAATCAAAAAATGGGGTCAGATCTAAAAAGAGAATTTTCAACAGAAGAATTACGAATGGCTGAAAGGCACCTGAAAAAGTGTGCATCATTTTTAGCCATCAGAGAAATGAAAATCAAAACAACTTTGAGATACCACCTGACACCTGTTAGATTGGCTAAGATAAAAGACACAGAGGACAGCCTATGCTGCAGAGGATGCGGAGTAAGGGGAACACTCCTCCATTGTTGGTAGGAGTGTAAGATTGTTCAGGCACTCTAGAATGCAGTATGGCAGTTTCTCAGAAAATTGAGAATCAATCTCCCCAAGAACCCAGCAATACCACTTCTGGGTGCATATCCTAAAGATGCTCAGTTGCAGTCCAAAGGCACTAGCTCAACTATGTTCATAGCAGCATTATTTGTAATAGCAAGAACCTGGAAACAATCTAGATGTCCCTCAACTGAAGAATGGATTAAAAAACTATGGTACATCTACACAGAAGTAAGAAAAAATGATATCCTAAAATTTATAGGCAAATGGATGGATTTGGAGAATATACTCCTGAGCGAATTATCACAAACACAGAAAGATAAGCAGGTGATGTACTCACTCATTAGTGGACTCTAAACAAACAAACAAACAAACAAGAAAAAAGCAAAGCATGCCCAAGCTGCAAGCCACAGCCACTGAACAGCTTGGGATCAGAAACACATTGGACTGACTCCTTGTATCCCACTCACCTTAGAGGAACATCTGACTCAGTCTTGAGGTTGTGGGGTGAAAACTGGGTCTGCCAGGAGTAGAGGCTGAACTAAGCAATATTGGGACAATGGTACCTTGGGACTGCCTGCTGCCTGCCCAGGAAGGGGATGGGGGGCTGTGGAGAAGAGAGAATGCCCTGATGTAGTGGGAGGAATAAGGGACATTGAATAAGGTTATACAAGAATAGAAAGTGTGACTTCTTTTTTTAATAATAATAATAAGAAGAAGAAAAAAGAATAAGAAGAACAAGAAGAAGAAGAAGAAGAAGAAGAACAACAACAACAACAACAACAACAACAACAACACCAAGGAGGTGACTCAAGGGCTGGGGAACCATATTTTCTCAGGCCATGTGGCTTCAAAAACTCTGCCTCAAGAAAAAACAAAGACTGGTGGGTGTGTCAGCTGAAGACTGTCTCAACTGGGAAGCTGGACGTCTCAATGAAGTTTGGAAATGGGTACTGCATTACTATAAAGAAAATTAGTAATACAAGGAAAAAGTGAAAATAGCTTCTCCTATTCTCCCAAACTTAATATATTGACAGTATCTATGGGCTTATATTGTTAAAATGAATTTGGCTCTAAGATAAAATCTATCTCATTTTGTAACCAGTAGCTATTAAACATGTATGTGTGAACTAAAAAAAAAAAAAAGAAAATTACACCAGATGAGATGAGGTCAGGCACATTCAGGGTGGTATGGCTGTAGAAAAAAAAAGATTTTATAGAATTTAATGAAAATTAATTCACAATAACCCAAACTTAAGGGACACAATAAAAACAGTGTTAGGAGAAAAATTCATAGCACTAGATACCTATATGTAAAAAATCAAGAGACCTAGCATCTCAACTGAAGGCTTTTGAATAATTACAAGCAAACTCCCATAAAAAAATAGATGGCAGGAAATAATCAAGCACAGGGTTGAAATTAGTTCAATAGAAACATGTCATCCTTCATATAAACAAACTGAAGAAAAAAACCCACATGATTATATCATTACATGCTGAAAAAACCTTTGACAAAATTCAACACACGTATATGATAAAAGTCCAGGAGATATCAGGAATATAGTAAAATTTTCTAAATATAGGGTACTCAAAAAACTAGTGCTCAAAACCCTTAAAAGCTCAAATAAAAATGGGAATCAGAACTAAAAAATGGACTTCTCAGCAGAAGAATTAAAAATGGCTGAAAGGCACATGAAAAAATGCTCAACATCTTTACCTATCAGAGCAATACAAATCAACACAACTTTGAGATAACACCTTATATGTATGTGTCAGAATGGCCCATATTAAAAACACAGATGATAGCCTATGCTGAAGAGGATGTGGAGCAAGGGGAACACTCTTCCACTGTTGGTGGGAATATGACTTGTTCAACCACTATGGAATGCAGTATGGCAGTTTCTCAGAAAACTGGGAATCAGTCTTCCTAAGGATTTAGCAATACTACTCTTAGGCATATACCCTAAAAGCACACATTCATATCCCAAAAGTATTAGCTCAACTGTGTTCATAGAAGCATTATTCATATCAACAAGAACTTGGAAACTACCTAGATACCCCTCAAATAAAGAATGGTTTAACAAGTTGTGGTACATCTACACAATGGAGTTCTACTCAGCAGGAAGAAAAAATGATACACTAAAATTAGCAGGCAAATAGATGGATATAGAGAACATCCTCCTGAGCAAGGTATCACAATCCCAGAAAGAGAAGCAGAGGATATACTCACTAATTAGTGGACTTTAAAAATATATATATAGAGAGAGATGTCACTGTACACAAGATCTCAAGACTAGAACATAGCTAAATGACATAGTGCCTCACTTCTGCATTGATGGCTTCTGGTAGAGGGGTGGGTTAGGAAAGACTTGCTTTCTTTAAGGGTCTGGCCACAGGAAGTTTAATTATGCTCTAGTAAGCAAATGAGCAGCATAGATGCACAGTTTTGCCAATGAGTAGTTCATAAGAGTGGTCATGATACTGAGAGGTCTGATATCTGAGTTTGATGGTGTGCATAATGTAAAAACACCAAATAATAAATATATATGAATAAATAAATGAAGGTGATTTACAAGAAGCCGACAGACAACATCAAACTAGATAGAGAAATACTCAAAGCAATCCCACTAAAATCAGGAACTACACAAAGATGTACTCTCTTCCCTTACCTATTCAATATAGTTCTTGAAGTCTTAGCTAAAGCAATAAGAGAATGGAAGGGTATTAAGGGGATACAAATTGAAAAAGAAGAAGTACAACTATCTTAATTTGCAGATAATATAATTGTACACATAAATGATCCACAAAATTCTACCATGGAACTTCGACAGTAGATAAACACCTACAGCAATGTATCAGAATACAAGATTAACTCAAAGAAATTAGTAGCCTTCCTATACATTAAAGATAGCACAATAGAAAAAAGAGAAGACTACAAAGAGTCAATGAATCAAAAGTTAGTTCTTTGAGAAAGTCAATATGATATATAAACCCTTATCTAAACTAACCAAAAACAGGAAGAGACTCTTCAAATTAACAGAATCAGAAATGAAAAGAGAGACATAATGACAGATACCCATGAAATCATAAGAATTATCACGTCATACTTTGAAAATGTACACTCTACAACAATGGAAAACTTAAAAGAAATGGACAGCTATCTGGACAAGTACCAATTACCAATATTAAATCAAGATCAGTGTAAAGACCTAAACATACCTACAAAACCAAAAGAAAACAAAACTGTTATTAAAAGTCTGCCAAATAAAAAAAGCCCAGGACCAGATGGTTTTACTGGAGAACTCTACCAGAAATTCAAAGAAGAATTAATACCAATACTCAACAACTACTACGTATAGTAGAAACTGAAGGAATGCTGCCAAACTCTTTTTATGAGGCCACAATCACCCTGATACCAAAGTCACTCAAAGATGCAACTAGGATAGAGAACTACAGATCAATTTCCCTTATGAATGTTGATGCAAAAAATACTCAAAAAAATTCTGGCAAATCATTTACAACATATAAAAAAACTCATCTACCTCAATTCTATTCCATTAGTCCACAAGTCTGTTTTTATGCCAGTACCAGACTGTTTTTATTACTGTAGCTCTATAGTATAACTTCAAGTCAGGGATGGTGATGCCTCCTCAGGTTCTTTTGTTGAGCAAAATTGTTTTGGCAATCCTGGCTTTCCTGTTATTCTAAATGAAATTGAGTATTGTTCTTCAAGTTCCAAAAAATATTGTGTTGGGATTTTGATGGGCAGTCCATTGAATCTGTAGATTGCTTTTGTGGGAAAAGATTTTCACCAACCCTACAAGTGATAGAGGACTGATCTCTAAGATATATAAAGAACTCAAGAACCTAGAGCTCAAAACCTTGACTAACCCAATCAAAAAATGGGGTTCAGATCTAAAAAGGGAATTCTCTTCAGAAGAATTACAAATGGCTGAAAGATACCTGAGTAAGTGTGCATCATCTTTAGCCATCAGAGAAATGCAAATCAAAACAACTTTGAGATACCACTTTACTACTGTCAGAATGGCTAAAATTAAAAACATAGATGACAGCCTATGCTGGAGAGGATGTTGAACAATGGGAGCACTCCTCCATTGATGGCAGGAGTATAAACTTGTTTAACCACTTTTGAAGTGCATTATGGCGGTTTCTCAGAAAACTGGCAATCAATCTCCTCATGGATCCAGCAATACCACTATTGGGCACATACCCTAAAGATGTACATCTGCACCCCAAAAGCATTAGCCCAACTATGTTCATAGCAGCATTATTTGTAATAGCAAGAACCTGGAAACAACTTAGATGCTCCTCAACTGAAGAATGGATTAACAAACTGTTGTACATCTACACAATGGAGTACTACTTGACACTAAGAAAAAGTGATATACTAAATTTCACAGGCAAATGGATGTATTTGGAGAATATCCTCTTGAGCGAGGTATCACAAACCCAGAAGGAGAAGCAGGGGATGTACTCAGTCATTAGTGGACTTTCTTTCATTGAAAAAGGATGGGTGAATAAATTGATTTAAAACACATAAGACTGCTCAATTAACTACTTGGAATGCTGGGAAAATAACATGACTTGGACAATAGGAAAAGAAACATCAGGCATGAGTCATTTGAAACTTGAATCTAGGGGGGTGATATGCTTGAATGGAGACATACCGGGAGCCAGGGAACACAACACATTTCTTATATGATTATTATCCTTAGTTGAACAATGAGGCTAATTTATGGGACATAGCTGTATGAGTAGGAGGGATAGCTAATCTTGATATGGATCTTTGTATGGGTACAATCTCTAGCTATAGTCATTTAGCATGAGGAAGGCATTCTTGAAATTCTCCACACATCCTGGTTTTAGCTAGATATTAACTATATATCAACATGTGTTCTCAAATATGAGGAATGTATTCCCATTTTCATGGGTCTAGGCATGATTTGTGTGCTTCATATTGCCAAGCTCACATCACAAATTCTCATTCATGTACGAGTTTACTCTATCCTCACAATGTACCATTACCAATTCACTTAAATTTCCTTAGCAGTTAGTCCTGTCAAATTAGAATATTTACTGAGTGTTGACAAATATAGTAGTGTACCTTTAATTTTTCCATAAAAACTTGACCTATTCTGTGTATGAGAAAAAGAGCGATGGGATTAAATGATTCATGTAGAAACAAAACAGAGTTTACTTTGTATTGACCAGCGGCTCCTGAAGATGGAGCCTACCCTGGCCCTGGATTGTGGCTGATATAAAATATTGAATAAAGATAATGTCCCTGTGACAACAAGAATTGACTGCAAATAGGTTCTTGTACTATTTTCAGGGCTGGTACTCCATGTGTCTTGAAGACAAGCCAGTTCTATGTTACCACTGTCTCTATGAGTTCCTATGTGTAGCATTCTCATTGTAACTGGAATACTCTGATTTTTTAGTCAATCACCAGCTCTGGCAGGTAAAGTCATTCCAACTCCTCTTCCATATAAATCTCTAAGACTTGAGAAAGAGTTTTGATGGAGATACCCTAAGAGTCCCATATAAGACTGAATAGTAGAGTCTGTAACTTTCTACACATGGTTCAGTAGTGGGTTACTTTGATAGTAACAATATACTTCTAGAAGCTTCTCTGATGACATTGATTTGTGAGTATAGCAAGCTATTACTAGGAATCATTTTAATGCTATGCTTGTTGAGCAGAACACTAACAGGAGGTTTTCTACATTTCTACTCTAAGGTTTGTGACTATATTCATAGTGTCAGACATGGGATCCATCTCATGAATTGGACTTCCAATTCAAACAAAAAACAGTTGTATATCTCCTTTAATATTTTTCCATTACTGCATCCGTAAATCTTTCAGGCAGGTCATGCATGTAGGTGCCAGGGTTTCTAGATGAATAAATAACTTTCTTTTCTTGTGGAGAACAACACCTATGAGCACTATGAGCACAAAATTATACATTATCATTGATTTAAAAGTAGGATATATGGGGGAGCAAGGTGTCTCAGTAAACAAATGCACTGCTAAGGAAAAGTGTTTTATTCCTAGGTCCACATAACTGAAGGAGATGACCATTTTCTGAAACCTGCACTCTTCTCTATACATGTACTTCATAGAGCATGTGCATACTTGTGTATGAACAAACACAAACACACACAAAACTAAAAATAAAATTAAAGATATTTTGTAAGTAAGATGTGATTGTGAACAAAGTCACTTTGTTGATGTCATCATCCAGTTTCCTAGTTAAACTTTCAGTTACAAACATATAACAATAAATGGTTATGTTAACACACAATGAAACCAAAGATGCAACACACATTATAAGTTCTTTGATTTTAGAAACATTTTTATGTTCTTTTATCTACAATTATTTGCTATTATAAAGGGGTCATCCCTGAATTATGTTTTGTGTATTCCTTGATTTCATAGTTATTTGACATGACAGAATTTTAGTAAATGTTTTGAAAGTGGCTTAGAAGTAGAGAATTAAATTTAATAATTTTCTTAATCTATTAATTCTTTGTCTAATCCTTACTCTGCTGGATAAATCTTTCTAAAACACCTCATATTCATCCTATTACTTTTTTCATTATATTTCTATAGACAATGATTAAGAATATTACAATTATTGATTTATGAGTGAGCAGAAATAATAGCACTTCTGCATGGCCAAGACATTACAGTAAAAGCAGAGAGGATTTTCAAGTACAAAAGAAAATTTAAGAGCAACAATCTTCATGTTCAGACTTAATTTTTTTACCATGGAGAAAGAATAATCCCTACTTTATTTTATTTTCATTTAAACTTTGTATTGCACTCTCAAAGTATCCTTATTCAAGTGCCTTATTGCTATCTACAGTTCCAAAATGATGTATGATTAGAATTTTAGAAATACATTAGGTTAAATTTAAATCTTAAATCATAACATGCATTGGCTCTAAAAATCAAGTTATTGGCATAAATATATTCTTTATCTGGGCCAGAAGTTAATTTTTTTAAATAGGTGCAGAACAGTTTAGTCATGATCATCATTTTACATGAAAATTTTTGTCATTTAAGTTAAAAATCTCCAATTCTGAGTCCCTAATTGGTACATAATTCTTTTGTATAGTAGAACAACATGACTAAGTGGCAAACTATAGACTGTGGTTCAAATGATTCTCTTGTCTCTCAAATAAAACACAGTTACATATTATAAAGGACACAAGGATCAGAAAGTTAAGGACGCCTAAAACTGATTTTTTCTATGTCTTTGTGGTGACATAGGACCAACATTAACATTAGTCTTGATCAAGAAATCCCCTTTTAATTATTTTAGTTTCACTTATTGTGTTAAAACAATGAGGAAAATTAAGTTGGGTAGTGAGGAAAGTTTTTAATTTTTTGGTTTATACTTCTAAGTCACTATCTATTATTAAGGTTCATTAGTAAAAAGAAAAGTCAAGCAGGACCATGGAAGCAAAAAGTCAAGGAGAGACAATGGTAAAACTTTACTTAGTAGTTTGCTTTCTTCTGCTTTATATATAGCATTCCTAAGATACCCACACCCTCACAGGAGAGGGGCTCCTCATAGTTGACTGGTTCCTCAAATGTCAAATAGAAATAAAATAAAATGCCACACAGACATGCCCAGAAGAGGTATCTCAAGGATGCTATTCTTGAATCAGTTATACCAGGCATGTCAAGTGAATTACCAAGATTATCTGCTACACACATAAATACACAATTAAAATATAAGGTATTTTAATTCACAACAGTACCAAAAGCATAATTTTGACTACAATAAAGATGCAACAAGCAAGTAATGGTCAACTTTATTCAAGAAAATGTATTATTGAAATCCAAAACTACTGTATTCATAAGGATCTGGAAATCTTGTGTGGCTCTAAACATCCAGCCACGGATAATAAAGAGCCTACAATCACCACTCTAGTAAAATAGCACAATATCTAACTATATTTTAAATATTTATCCTAATAACCACAGAAAAATGTAGTCCTTACCCTAATCAAGAAAACTTCTCTTGGTACCAGTTGTGAATAATCACAGAGAATTGCAATCAATCAAAATGCAGAACTTTGAAGCTCATTCCCCAAAAAATATATCTAAAGAACCACTCTTGGTGTTTGGAGAAAAATGTGAATAAAGGGACAGAAATAACATGCAGATCAGAGGATCAGGAAATTTTGACACTAAATTTTCTAATAAGTTCTAAGACCATACTCATGAAGTCTCATCATGAGCTGAACAAAGAATATATATATATATGTGTGTATATATATATATATATATATATATATGCAAAAGAGAACAGGGAAGAGACCACAAGGTCTCTGTATTGGGATCATGTTGTTGCATTGTAAATAATTGTCCCACATACTGGTTTAATAAAAGTGCTGATTGGGTGAATGCATACAGGTAGTGTGGGCAGGGGTACCAGACTAAGAAATCTCTGGGAACAGGAAGAACAGAGCAGAGATGCCAGAGAGAAACCAGCAAATTCAAAGGACAACTATGCTGCTCTAAGGGAAAAGTACCAAGTCACATGACTGACCAAGATGGGCTAGTTTAAGAGCAAGAGGTAGCTATCAACATACTAGAGCCATAAGCTGATCAGCATAAAATTAATGTAAGTGTCTCTGTGTATCTGTGGGGCAATAGATCAGAACCTCAGGGCTAGGCCAGAAAGACAAGGTCAGAAACATTACACTACAAGTCTCCACTCACAGAAACGATAGCCAAGGACAGTAGAAATAGTCTACAGAAAAAGGTCATCGCAATTAGTTTCCAATATCAAAATATCAACCCTGAAAATACAAAAAAGTAACATCATACAAATGAGAAGATTATATTTAGAAATATACATATTTATATATATAAATATAATGTTAATTTAAAGATAGCAAGGGGTGATATGAGACTGTTTAGAGAAAAGAACTAAAAGAGAAAGTAAAAAAACAAGAAAACAAAGAACAAAGTCAAATTTGTGGATATGTCATATTTCAGCCCTTTCACACAAAGGAACTTTTAAATCCAAAGACCTTAAAGAACCTGCTGAGAATGTGCTTAAACATATTACTAATTCAGGCATTTCCCTAAAATACATTCTCATGCCATTTTTGATCAACAAAGACCTCTACCATCTGTTATCTCCTAGAGACATAAAGTACATGATATTGTATTTTCTTTCTTTTTGTGTTTTATATACTTCCTGAAACAGATAATTACAAAGAAAATTTATTAATGTATATATACTAAGTATATATGTATATATATGTATGAGATATTTGCTGACAAATGCAATTATTCAAATGCAGAAATATCTAGTGGATCTTGCTATGGTACCAGCAGAATCAATATTTTCAGTGTTATACTTTTATAATTTGTAAGATTTATAGCTTTTGTATATTAATTTTTTTTGTATGTGAGACATTTCCTATGATAATTTAAAGGTTTGCATATTACATTCTACTGATAATTTACAGGTTTTGTTCCAAAGTGAGTAAAAGTTAGTTTATTCTGAGCTGAAAATAAATTATCCTTGCTTGAGAATCATTACTGACTGTGCCTTGAATGAGGTGCTCTATAATAGCTTCCTAGTCACTGAACAAAATGAAGCCATAAATACATTTATCAAATAAATTGGGGGTTATATCAGATATGTACATTATAGCAATGTAGGGAAATTTATAATGTAGGTTTCTGATGCTGTCTAATGATATTCTTAGTATTTGGGTTAGTGGAACCTACTGATTACCTAAGGGAATGTACTCAAACATTTTACTAAGTTACAATGTCAAATGTAAATATTGTAGCAAATTGTTTTTAACAGAAATGAAGACAGCAAAAGATAATTTTTTCTCAATTTCTAATATTTTGGAAATGAAAAGACCAATCATAGTCCTGATACAGCATCAAAAATCATAGTTGCATATTATCAAATGCATTTATGAAAGCATCAACATATGTAGTTATATTTATTAAATGATCAGTTTCTTTGAGTATATAATTTCATTATAAAGATTTGATAGTGGGAATAGAGAGTGTATATGAGCAAAGGGATAGGGACTATAAGGAAAATTCTCACAGTGATGGCTGCATAGAGCTCTGAAGAGCTCACTGAATTAAGAACAGCCACTGGGGAACCATTTGGAAATTGAACTAAGCCCTCCAAGGATAGGCAACTGTCCACTGGCATGGGAAGAATGTGGAGCCTCAAGAAGAGGGTTCAGACTATGTTTCTGTGCATTAACTAGCACCTTGGAGCCCATTCCCTCCAGAGGAAGACCTAACTCAGTCTTGATATTTGGATAAGGAAATCAGACTTGTCTGGAGTGGATGCTAATCTAATCTACCTTCGGACATTTTGCCCTTTTTAGGAAGAGTATGAGGGATGAGGAGGAGAGAGGCTGAAGGTTGACCAGGAGGGATTGGGAGGGGGAAGGGAGTTGGATCAAGGGGATACATGGATTCAAAAAATGAGACTTTGTTCTATAAAAATAAAAAAGAAAAGATTTCTACCCAAGATGACATCTAGGGTCTATAAAAATCATGAGCCAGTTTATGTTAGAGCAAGATGTAAGATCCACATACAAAATATTTTAATTATAGATGACTAGACAGGTGGTATACCATACTGAATTGTATAAACAAGGATTACTTTCTGTATTCCTTTTGATTTCCATGCCTTTTACTATTAACTTACTTCCATTCTGTTCATGTTGGGTGTCAAGATCCAACCTGAAAATATTCTATGAATAACTTATGTGAATAAAAAATCCAATCAACACACTTCTCATCATGTCTCTAAAGTATGTACATAGCCATTCCCTGAATACTGCCTCCAGAATGTGGGAATTATAGAGTTTATAATAATTTCTTTTGTGCCATATCTGCTTCTCAAACAACTTTCTAACCTGAACCAGCCAAAAGCAGAAAATATTCTAGACTCAAATGTGTTAAATGGTGAAGAAGATAATCAAAAGTTATATGTAAAACATTAATCCCTGTACATATTTCTAATATAAATCTCTGACGATAATATCAGAATTTCAAGACATTTTTCTACACTATTATCCAAATGATTGTAATATTCAGATGGTGCATGCAGTCTAGGATGATGTATATGAATCTTACCATTTCACATTAGGACCTGAATACTCAATTACTCAGGCTAGATTACAGACAGTATCAGCTATTCTCTCTGTCCTATTCTTAGATTGTTTTATGCTCCTGTATGGCATCACATGTTTTTCTTTATCCTGATCCAGAAAAAGAGGAAATATGAAACACATTTTATTTTTGCACCATCATAAATATTTAATTAAGCATCATAATTCAGATTTAGATACTATCATTTAGTAGAATGTTAACATATTTAAAAGTTATCCATATTAGTTACTTTTCACAAAAGCTAAAGTCCTATAGAAGCATGTATTTACACACATATAAAACAAAATAAAATGCAGAATATAACTGAGCAATTAATTTCATTGTTTCTGCCAAGGAATCATGCTAGATATCAAAAGTAAATCATAATTTGTGAAATGATAAATTTATGTGTTATCTGTTCACTAAATAATATTAAGCAAAATAATAACTGAATTGTAAAGATGTCAGAAAAATGATGGGTCAGGAAACACCGAACAATGAAGCAAAGAAAAATGACTCTTAGATTTCAGGGGGCCAGTAAGAAGACATGTGTACTCAAGCTTATATAATACCAATAAGAAATTCCTGAAAAAAAAAATGACAATTGATGTTTTGCAAAGATGTTTACACTTCTCCTTCTGTGTAAAGTAATGCATACAAGGAAATTTCACCTACCAAGACTCTTCTATGAAGCAAAAGCAATGGAGCAGACTAGGATAAATGAGTGGTTCCCAGGGTAATAATTACATTTTTCCAATGTAGGAAATGCTCCAACTTCTACTAAAACATGGAAATAGAAACAAAACAAAACAAAACAAAAACACAAATATTTTTAAAATGTTCCCTTAAAAGTGACTTTTGAATTGTTTCCATTGAATAGTTGGGTTTTATTCTAGTGGGTCTGCCGTTATAGGTGATTTGAACTTTTTCCTTTGCAGCTCTTAGTATTTTTTCTTTGTTGTATAGGTTTAGAGGCTTGATTATTATATGGCCAGCAGACTTTTTTGTGGGTCTAGTCTATTTGGTGTTTTGTAGGCTTCCTGTATTTTTATAGGCATTTCTTTCTTTAGGTTAGGAAAGTTTTCCTCTATGATTTTGTTGAATATATTTTCTGTGCCTTTGAGCTGGTATTCTTCTCCTTCAATTCCAATTATTCTCAGGTTTGACCTGTTCATGGTATCCCAAATTCCCTGGACATTTTGTTTTATGACATTTTTGTTTTTAGTGTTTTCTTTAACTGGTATATCTATTACCACTATTGAGTCTTCCAACTCAGAGATTCTCTCTTCCATCTGTTGGATTCTGTTGGTTATGTTTGAATCTGTGTTTTCAGGTCATTGTTTTCAAGTTTTCTATTTCTAGTTTTGTCTCGGTTTGTACCTTCTTTGTTGCTTCTATTTCAGATTTTAATTCTTGTGAATTTCTTTCAACTGTTGGTTTTCCTTATTTTCTTTCATCTCTTCTAATTTTCTGTTTGTATTTTCTAACATATCTTTAAGGGAGTTTTTTTATATCCTCTTTTAAGGCTTGTATTAGTTTCATAAAGCTGTTTTTAAGGTTGTTTCCTTCTGTTCCCTCTCTGTTGTTATATTCAGATCTTGAAACTATAGAACTACTTGCTGCTTCTGGTGGTATCTTGTTGACCTTTATGTTGTTGTATATATTCTTGCACTGCCATCTGCCCATTGTTTCTCCAGTTCAATCTTGGTTAGGTTTTGGCCAGCTCTTAGTTGAGTTGTTGATCTGGGGGCTCTTAATCAGCTATGTGTTCAGAGGGTCAGCTGTTCTCATGATGTCTCAGTGTTATGATGTCAGTCCTCAACTCTCACCTCTCAGCTGTGTGCCCAGGGACTTGGCTGTTCCTCAGCTGCTATTACACTAGCTGTATACTGGGTAGGTTGTGCTTTACACCAAAGCCAAGAAAGTGTCTCAGGGCTCAGGTTCAGGTGGCAAAAGTCACCTTCTGACCTCTGACCTTTCAGCTGTGCTTTTTAGCAACTCCTCTGCTTCCTTGCTGCTATTATGCCAGTCGTGGTCTGTTGCAGACTGTGTTCCCCGCAGAAGCTGAGTCTCTCACATCTAAGGTGCATGCTCAGGACCAAGGGACCCAGCTGCTCCCCTGCTACTAATTTCCCAGCTGTGTTGTTGGTGGGCTGTGCTCCATGCCACAGCAGCAGAGTAGTCGTTCAGGGCCCAAGTTAAGAATATTAAATGTTAGGTTCATTAAAAGTTTGTTACTTTGTGTGAGCTATATTTCTTTGCATTACTTCTGAACTAGAGGGCACATTCAACCCCTTTTTGCCTTCTTTAACATCATGCTGTATGACAGGTAATATAGCATAAATACCCTGATTGAAGGCAACTTCAGCTGATATTTTGTGTTACTAAGTTTCCAGAAACAGAATACTCATTTTAAAAGCCAATAATGTGGTATTATGCAGTAAGAGAACAAGTACAAATAAATCTTAGAATTACAAGACCATTGATTTGCACAAATACTGTTTATATCATGACACAATGCAACTGCGCATCAATAGCAGAAAGAAATAGAAAATCAAGAGTTATGGAAATTATCATAAACCTAAATATCAGTAGATCAATCAAGTTATAAGGAAAATTAAGAATATCAACGCAAATATAACGCAAAACATAACCTACTAGAAGTAAAGAATATGGAGAAAATGGTACTAAGATATGTTTATAGTTTTATTTAAAAGAACATTATCTGGAAAAGAAGAAGTGAAGCTATCTCTATTTGCAGATGATATGATTGTATACATAAGTGACCCACAAAATTCTTCCAAAGAACTGCTACAGCTGATAAACACCTTCAGCAATGTAGCAGGATACAAGATAAACTCAAAGAAATCAGTAGCCCTTCTATACGCTAAAGATAGAAGAG